>ML822217.1:16508-28437 GCA_009831015.1 Picea engelmannii | reverse complement strand
TGGGGGAATACCCACTAGAACCAAGGAAAAGGACTCTCCTTGGAACCAAGGTGAGGTAAAAATCATAATGTGACTAATATGTACTAACACTGGGGATGGATGGAAGGATAAGAGAATTGGACTCAAGACTTACCTTGTTCAGAGCATAAATGCGAGGCTGACATAACAACAATGGAAAACATTCCATATGGAATGGTGGATGTATGGGAAAAGTGTTGGTCCAATGTATCCATGAGAAAATTGTAGGTGGATAGTTGGGAAACATGTGATGGGTACGAGGATAGAGGGGCCATCATACACCAAAGCATGAGAGATTCCCCCCCCCCCTTTTCCATCGAGTGGTGATGGGGGGGGAATATTGAGTATGGGTAGGTGGGCATGATTCCCCTTGGTGTGTGGTATATGTGAGAATAATTCCATCTTCCCCTTGCCATGGGGAAGAGAAACATGGTTCCAATACACTACATCCAAAGAGGTGTATGGAAGATTAGTGGAAAAAGGTTCCACTGATGTCAAAACCAAATATACATAAGGTAAGATAGGGATAATCTGATTTATGCATGTAGAGAACAGGTTTTTATCAAATATATTCGATCCCAAGGAACTTGATAGGTAGAGCATATTCATGGTATTATCACTAGTATGCACTGAAGGGGACCAATTGCAATGGTGGGTTGAGAATTGGTCAAGGAAAACGGATCCCAGGTGAGGGAAAAACATTCTAGATAGATGATATTGAATTTATGGATAATGTGAAAGGAATCCTAATACCAGGGTATACAAGGAAATGACGAGATTAATATCCATAAGTGTTGCACAAAGAACAAGGGTAATTGGTGCACAAGGACTTAATATGCTGGTTCGATAACTCATTGTGAGAGACTTCCATAGTGGGTATGGAGGAATCAAGTTCTAAGTCATCGACATTGTAAAGTTCCATCAATTCAAAGATCCTTTGACAATTGAAGGTAGCATGAACACTACCTCTAGGCACATATGATCATGCACCATGTGAGCCTTTTCCATTACTGAATAACATATATCTAGAGATATTTGCTTCATATAAAACTAATGTTTCTTGTTTTCTAATCCTCTTTTGTCTATATCTTTGACACAACCACAAATTTTGTAGATCTTCTCACCCTTGCTATATATTTGCACCAATAAATTATTATGTTAATATGGAAATTTAGTAAATATGTAATTTTGATATCGATATGTTGTAGACCTAGTAGATATGTGTATAACTATTGAGAATGAGATCCGATTGAGAATTAGTTATTCTCCTTGTGAAGAAAAAATGGTCATTTGAATGTGAATGAGAGAGTGGAATAATGTTTACCTCCTCCTTGATCCATATGGATGTCGGTGGCCTCCCACCTATTCCTACTGGTTCATTTTGGCAGTTTTCCAGTTTGGCAGTTTTTTTCCTAGTTTTCAGGTCCCTGACTTGCAAAGCCGTTTTGAGGCCCTAAACAACGTTTTTAGGGATTGCCATAGTTGAAAATGCCCTTTATCAAAACAAAATGTGTATTCCTCGGACATACCTTTCCAATGGGCTATCGTGTGCCTAAAACGAAGATCGTATGAAAAAGTTACGACCCAGAGAAGTTGATCGACTAACTTACCCAAACGGGGCCCACATGACTTTTGGCGCTTCATCTCCTAGGGTTAGGTTTTTGGATGTATAGGGTTTTTGACATTCTTGTTTATTGTAAAAAGGCATTTAGAGCCTCATTGTAATCATATTCTTGCAAATCAGCGTAACCGTCACATCTCTTCTCAGATATAAGTCGCCACCATTCCAACAAGCTTGTTTTTCGCTGCATTTTACAGTTTCATCTTATTTCCTTATTGAATAGAAAACCAATTTTACTGTATCTCTATTATTTTGTGTTAAGCATCTTTTAATAATATGTATTCATTTTGTTCTGCTCATAAAATCTAGATCAGTGGTATCAGATTGGTCTTCTTGATGGTAGGACAAAAGAAAGATGGCGAGACAGAAGATCCTTTCAAAATGTTGCTTGAGGAATCCCTCACGCAACAGAGGAACGAGATGATGGATAGTTTTGCACAAATCCTTCGACGACTACCAACAAGCGACGCATCTTCCTCGAGCGGAGGCGTTTCCCACTTCAAGGTAAAAATCAACTTCGATATTCCTATATTTGAAGGTCAAATAGACGCAAATGTTGTAGAAAAGTGGTTGAATCTACTAGAAGGGTATCTTTATGTCCATAACTTTTCAAATAGAGAAAAAATTACTTTTGCACTCCTCAAAGTCGTTCCCCATGTCAAAGATTGGTGGGAAACTTTCTGTGAGAAAAAGGAAACAAATGAACCCTCATTATTTACAGTCGCAACCACATGGGAATCCTTCAGGGATGTTATTAAAGAACAATACTATGGTGTCGGAAGTTATGACAACTTCTATACCAAATGGACCACAATGCGGCAAGAAAGAGACCAAGCAGTGCCATATTTCACAAATATATTCCATACCCTGCACACCAAGCTAGGTATCAAAGATTCATAGTGACATCTGGTGCTCAAGTACCACAGTGCTCTACATAGATACATCCAAACTGAAATGGAATTTCTGGACATCTCATCTTTGGGCGCGACCTATCGATATGTCGTCAAAATTGAGCAGAAGCTCAAATAAAAGACGCAACAATTTGGGCCTGGGAACCCCTCGTAGAAAAAACCAGGAAAGGGTGGCCCCAAACTACAGAACGAAGGACATAGAAAAGATGGACAATATCAGGACAACCAGTCCAATCCACAAGAAAAGAAGGACATCGAAAAGACAAAGAAGGATACGGGGAAGTGGTGAGACTTCCATAAGAGCCCTTGGAATAACATTGTTGATTTCCACTCAAAGCAGTTGTTGTTGGCCGAAGTGAAATCCTCTGAATCAGATGCGGGTTCTGACTCTGAGTTAGAACCAGAAAGGGGAAGACAGATCATTGGCGTGGATCCTAGTGCTACTGTTGCTACCACCAAGCTCCAACCTAATGAACCAGATGAGCCAAAAGAAGGCGAACGCCTTTTCCATTCGTAGATGTGGGTAAAAGACACCCTGCTGCACTTCATCGTTGATAGAGGTAGCTAGAAGAACCTCATCTCAGCAGAGGTCGTCAAGCGACTGGCCCTACCGACAACACCGCACCTACATCCCTACACCATTGGATGGCTCCGCCAAGGAAGCGACCTCTACGTCAACCAACAGTGTCGACTATCGTACGACATCAAGCCCTTCAAAGACGAGGTATTGTGTGATGTTGCTCCTCTCGAGGTTTGTAATGTTCTTTTGGGATAACCTTATTTATGAAAATGTCATGATGTATATGAGTCTAGGCCTCGTAGTGTTATTATTACTTTGAACAAGAAATTGTACAGGATACTCGAGGTAGTCCCTCCTAGTGCTATTTACTTGATATCTTCCAAGCAATGCATGAAGGTCATCTCTCAGACCGGGAAATTTGTCTTCTTCGTGATTCATTCTCAGAGTAAGCGAAATATCACAACCACATCTAGGGCCTCTGTGATCAATCTCTCCACACAACATAATCAAGTGGATAAGGTTGTGGAATAATACTCAGATGTCTTCTCCTCTCCTACCGGGGTACCTTTTCACTGTCAGGTCAAGCATCCCATCGATTTGACCCCAGGCGCACCGCTACTCAATGGGTTGGTCTACTGCCACTCTCTGTTAGAAAACAAGGAGATCAAGAGGTTGATCCAATAAATTCTCCAAAAGGGGCACACCTGTCCCATCTCATCGCCTTGTGGGAGCCCAATCGTACTGGTGCGGAAGAAAGACGATACCTAGGGACTCTGCATTGATTACCGAGCCTTGAATCAAATCACAGTCCGGAACCAGTACCCAATTCCTCGAATTGACGACCTCCTTGATCAACTCACGGGGGCCAAATACTTTAGTAAGATTGATCTAAAGTCTGGTTACCACCATCTCCCAATATAACATACAAATGTATGGAAGACCGCCTTCAATTCAAAAGAAGGTCTTTTTGAATGGTTGGTCATGCCCTTTGGTTTGAAAAATGCTCCAACAACTTTTATGAGGATGATGGACGATATCCCACGACTTTTCACCAGTACTTTTGTAGTGGTGTATCTGGATGACATCCTCATCTACAACAAGACTTGGGCGGAACACTTGCAACATATTCAGTAGGTTATGCACACCCTGTGATAGCACAAACTATATGTAAACTTGGAAAAATGCTCCTTCGGCATGGACAGGGTCCATTACATAGGTTGCATCATTGATCAACATGGTGTGCATGTGGATCCAGCCAAGATATAGGTCATCCGTGACTGGCCATCCCCAACCACACTCTCTAAGCTTCATATCTTCTTGGGCCTCGCCAATATCTATTGCAGGTTCATATTGGGATTCTCTCATATTGCATGGGCCCTCAGCCAAGTAACCAAGGGTGGCGGTAAGGAAAAATTTGTGTGGGGCATGTACCAATAACAAGACTTCGATGATTTGAAGCATTGTTTGTGCTCATCCCTGGTACTTTCATTACCAGACCTGCAACATCCCTTTGAGATCAAGACAGATGTTTCATACTATGTTGTGGGCGCCATTCTCACTCAACACGGCCACCCTGTGGCGTATCACAGTGAGACACTATCAGATGTTGTCTGTAAGTACCCTACTTACGACAAATAAATGTACTTCATTGTGCAAGCCTACCGCCAGTGGAGACATTACATTCTAGGGAAGGAGATAGTCATCCACACTGATCACAAGCCACTATAGTTCATGCAGACCCAAGGCAAATTGCAGAATGATCGCCATCAGAAGTGTTCCACATACTTACAACAGTTCCACCTCAACATCAAGTATAAAACAAGAAGTACCAACTGAGTTGTTGATTGCCTTAGCCGACCTCCATTCATGGCACTCACCATGGAGATAGAATCTTGTGGCCATGAGACCTTTGGATGGCCCCACCTCTATGAGACAGACCCTGACTTCTCCACCACCTACCAAATGTTGGGAGAAAACTCAGTGGTCGCTAATTTCCATTTTCAGGACAGGTTGTTGTGACGTTTGGGCCATCTCTATGTTCCATCAAGCGAGAGCGCAAAGCCGATCTGGGAATATCACTACAGTTGGGTGGCAGGACACTTTGGCATTGAAAAGATAATGACAGTGCTGCAAAATCATTTCTACTGGCCGAAACTTCGACAGGATGTCGGCTAGTATATCAGGTCCCACATCGCCTGTGCTATTGCCAAACTGACCACTAATAAATAGGACCTATACAACCCTCTTCCTACTCCTAACAAGCCATGGGAATCCATCTCCATGGAATACATGTCAGGCCTCTCGTCCACCAAGAGGGGCAATGATTGTGTTTTTGTGGTTGTTGATCGCTTTTCCAAGATGGTGATTATGGTCACTTGCAAGAAGAACATCACTCAGAGGCCACTGCCAAGATATTCTTTGAACGCATCTGGGTACACTTTGGGATCCCACAAACCATTGTCTCAGATCAGGACAGTTGGTTCCTCATCACATTCTAGTTGAGCCTCTGGTCACAGTTGGATACCGAGCTCACCAAATCCACTGCCTTCCACCCCCAGACAGATGGCCAAACTGAGGTCGTCAATTGGATGATCGTACATATCCTGCGCATGTACAATTCCAAGCACCCACACACATGGGATGAGAGTCTTACCTATGTCGAACATAGATACAACCAAGCCCCACATAGCTCAACTGGCCACATCCCCTTTCAGTTGGGGTTGGGATTCCAACCATTGGGCCCCATGGATGTTGCACTACCCCTGGCGAACACCTCGACCGACTCGTCTCCTGCTCCACCAGAAGATGACAAAGCCACCTGGTTCATTGAGCGGATCCATCACATCCACCAACATGTTAAGGATATTTTACATAAGTCTAATACCAAGTACAAGCAACTCCATGATCAACACCGGCTGCCACATAAGTTTCAAGTGGGCGATAAAGTTTGGTTGCACTTGCAGAAAGAACGCCTTACAGGGCCCCATCGGAATATTTACCCACTTCAGTATGGGCCATACACCATCACCAATGCTATGGGTGACAATGGATTTGTGCTCAACATTCCCCTTTTCCTTAGCCTGCACCCAAACTTCAATGTGGCTCTCCTTCGATCATATTTCCCACCATTATTAGACACCTTAGAGACATCAGAGCAATTGACACCAGCAAAACTCAACCCTGACTGCATGCAACATGAATCCAGTGATCATATTGTGGACACACATATCAAGGGCACCTGACAACAAAGGATCCAACTTTATCGAGTTGTCAAAGCAGGGCAGCTCCTGCACCAAGGCAAGTGGCTCACCCGAGGCCAAATTCAACAGAAATTTCCTCATCTGATGGGAGAACTCCACGCAATGGAGACCATTGTTTGTTAAGGGGGAGGATTGATCCATATGGATGTTGATGGCCTCCCACCTATTCCAACTAGTTCATTTTAGCAGTTTTCTAATTTGGTAGTTTTTTTCCTAGTTTTCGGGTCCCTGACTTGTGGGGCCGTTTTAAGGCCATAAACAACATTTTTAGGGATCGGCACAGTCGAAAATGCCCTTTATTATATCACAACAAAATGTGTATTCCTTGGATAGACCTTTCCAACGGTTTATTGTTCGCCTAAAATGGAGATCATTTGCAAAAGTTACGACCCCAAAAACTTGACTGACTAACTTACCCAAACGGGGCCCACATGACTTTTGGCGCTTCATCTCCTATGGTTAGGTTTTTGGATGTCTAGGGTTTTTGACATTCCTGATTATTGTAAAAATGCCTTCAGAGCCGGTTAGGTTTTTGGATGTCTAGGGTTTTTGACATTCCTGATTATTGTAAAAATGCCTTCAGAGCCTCATTTTAATCATCTTCTTGCGAATGAGCGCAACCGTCACATCTCTTCTCAGAGATAAGCCGCCACCATTTCAACAAGCTTGTTTTCTGCTGCATTTTACAGTTTCAGCTTATTTCCTTATTGAATAGAAAACCAGTTTTACTGTATCTCCATTACTGTATGTTAAGCATCTTTTAATAATCTGTATTCATTTCGTTCTGCTCATAAAATCCAGATCACTCCTACTATTGGAATTTGTATCCATACAATGAGTATTCAAACAAGGACAATGAATTTGTTGCATGTAGATATATGTTTTTCTAGGTGTTTTCATTCCATTCCTGAAAATAATGGTTTATAGTAGCTACTATTAGTTCTAGTTTTTTTACCTCATGTTGGCTTGCATTCCATCATCATTTGAGATCCTTCTTATTTATCAGATGTATCAAACTACAACATTTGTGTTTGTTATCTGTGGAATATTGTGGCAATCCTTCTCCAACACTTGGAATAGTGGTTAATGGTGGTTCAACATAGTGTTTTGGCATACAATTGAAGGGTATAGTGATTTATATCACACACTCTAAGATGCCCAACATTCCATGATCTGCACCCAATAAAATAAATCTAAAACATTTTGCACCAATAATTTTCTAGCAATCTACCTCCACAACAATTACTTACATCACGATGACAGGCTTAGTGAAAAATGTTTTGCGCATCATGAAGTTTCAAACATGCAAGAGTATAAGGAGGGGTTTAAATACACATATACTACATTTGAGGAATTTTGATATCCATTTCCAAGGATCAGAGCCATTACCATTTTTAGAGTTTGGACGGATGGGGCCCCTCTGCCTCCGTCGATGTCCAAATGGAAGCTGCGAACCGACCCTGAATATCTCCACTACTGCACGGGTTTGGGCGTTGGATAGGGAACGTTTCTTTGCCTCTATGAATGTCTCCACTCCTACACATGGGATTTTGTCGGCTATGGTTGCTCTCGTGCACCTAGGGTTGTTGTCTCCACTCCTACGCGGGGTTTAATGGTTGCTCTTTGTGGTTGCTAGCGTGAATGGAATGGGTGTGGGGTACTTTGGCTGCTCTCTATGGTTGTTGCATTTGTGAATGGAATGGGCGCGAGGATGAATGTTGTGTTATGAGTTTTGAAATTTGTTTTGTTTTGTTTTTTTAATAATGTTTTATTATTATTTGTTTTTAATTTATTTAATATATAATTAATATATATTATATAATATATATTATATAATATATATTGTTTTTATTTATTTTTATGTTTTGTTATTATTTGTTTTTAATTAAATTAATATATATTATATAATATAAATTATTACCCCAAGCCTATATAATATAAATTATTTATCCCATGCCCATTAATGAGGTATTAAACCACCACACATATTCCCTATGAAGGGGGCCTTTGGCCTTTGAGTAGGTAATGGGTGTCATTTGTGAGGTTTTGTGCTCTAGGGATGGGTTTGAGGGCCTTAACCATGGTTGGGAGAGGAAATAAAAGGCCTTAATTAGGAACTTAAGTGAAGATTTTAGGGATCTGTGCCATGAATGATACCTTGAACCACCACACATGCCCTCTAAAGGGAATCTTTGGCCTCTAATAGTGATATGCACACCGTTAGGATTCTTTCCAAACTAGGGATGGGTCTCAGGGCCTTGATCATCATTTGAGGAGGAAAACATGGTTCTTAAGCCCTGAATGAATCTTGTAAGGCTTAGGGGCCATGAATAGGCCTCAAATCACTGCATGATTCCTCTAATGGAGATCTTTTGACTCTCATTAGGATATTGGCATCATTAAATATCTTTTACACCCATGAGATGGGTCGAGGGGCCTTGACCATGGTGAATAAAGGAAAACAAAGACCTTAACATATAAATGAAACTTCCACATCTCAGGGGACATAAACAAGGCCTCAAACCACCACATAGGCCCTTTAGAGGTGATATTTGGCATCAAAGTGGCATATGGAGTACACCATTATGAGATTTTGTGCACTAAGGATGGGTCTCATGGATTTGACCATGTTCATGGGAGAAAAATAAGTTCCTTAGTCCTAAATGAATCTTATAGGGTTTGAGGGTTGTGAGCAAGTCCTTAAACCACCACATAGGGCCTCTGCGAGGAATGTTTCCCCTTTGAGTAAGATATTATAGCCATTAATTGCACAATAAGGGTGGGTCTTAAGGCAATGAATGTTCAAGGGGGGAAATTTAAAGATTTAGACCATAAATGAAACTTATTTGGCTCATGGGAAATGAACAAGGCCTGAAACCATGAGACAATGCCTCTAAAGGATATCTTTGGCCTTCAAGTGGAATATGGGAGTCAATATGATGTTTTGTGTAGTAGGGATAGATCTGAAGGCATTAACCATTGTTAAGGGATGAAAATTAGGGCCTTGGGAAGTAAATGATGCTCGTAATAACATGGGTGATGATGAGGATACAAATGAGGCCTCAAACCATCTATGGGCCCTCTAGTGTGAATCTTTGTCCTCTAAGTCGGATATGGGTGTCATTATAACTTTTTTATCACTAGGGATGGGATTTGACCATGGGAGGGGAGAAACAAAGGGCCTAAGGCCCTAAATTAATCTTATAGGGTTCATGGGCCATGATTGAGGATTTAAACCACCACACATGTCCTCTTGGTGGAATCTTTGACCTTTGAGTGGGATATTGGTGCCACGAGGAGGTTTTGAGAATTGGGGATGGGATTTGAGGCCTTGAGCATGAATGAGGGAGAAAAATAAGTGATTTATGCTCTAAATGGAGCTAGTGGTGAAAATGGGCCATATATGAGACCTAGAACCACCACACAAACACTCTAGAGGGAATAAATGCCCCCCGTAGTGGGATTATATGCGATCCAACATGAACTTTTTTGCAGTACTCATGATGGGTATTGGGGCCTTAACAATGGTTAAAAGAGGAAATCAAAGGTTGTTTGCCCTAAATGATGCTTCTAGGGATCTAATATATTACAATCGTATCAAACCACCTATAGGAGGCCTTCAAAGGAGACCTTTGGCCTACAAGTGGAATATGGGAATCATTGAGAGGTCTTATGCATTATGAATGGATCTCATGGCTTTGATCATTATTGAGGGAGTAGAAAAAGGGCCTTATACCCAAAATTAAAGTTTCAAATGACCACAAGACCCACTACAAGGAGTATTTCGCTTTTGAATAACATATGGGTGCTTTAGGAGGTTTTGTGCACCAAGGATGTGTCTTCAAGCTTTGATAATGGTTGGAGGAAGAATTTAAAGGTCTTGGACTCCAAATGATGCTTTTTGGTTCAAATGACATGAATAAGGCCTTAAACCACCACAAAGGGCCTCTACGAGGAATATTTTCCCTTTGAGTAAGATATTATAGCCATTAATTGCACAACAAGGGTGGGTCTTAAGGCAATGAATGTTCAATGGAGGAAATTTAAATATTTAGACCATAAATGAAACTTATTTGGCTCATGGGCCATGAACAAGGCCTGAAACCATGAGACAATGCCTCTAAAGGATATCTTTGGCCTTCAATTGGAATATGGGAGTCAATATGATGTTTTGTGTAGTAGGGATAGATATCAAGGCCTTAACCATTGTTAAGGGATGAAAATTAGGGCCTTGGGAGGTAAATGATGCTCATAAGAACATGGGTTATGATGAGGATACAAATGAGGCCTCAAACCATTTGTGGGCCCTCTAGAGTGAATATTTGTCCTCTAAGTGGGATATGGGTGTCATTATGAATTTTTTAGCACTAGGGATGGGATTTGACCATGGTAGGGGAGAAAAAAAAGGCCCTAAATTAATCTTATAGGGTTCATGGGCCACGATTGAGGATTTGAACCACCACACATGTCCTCTTGATGGAATATTTGACCTTTGAGTGGGATATTGGTGCCACGAGGAGGTTTTGAGCACTGGGGATGGTATTTGAGGCCTCGAGCATGAATGAGGGAGAAAAATAAGTGATTTATGCTCTAAATGGAGCTAGTGGGGAAAATGGGCCATATATGAGACCTAGAACCACCAAATAAACACTCTAGAGGGAATATATGCCCCCATAATGGGATTATATGTGATCCAAGATGAATTTTTGTGCAGTACTCATGATGTGTCTTGGGGCCTTAACCATGGTTAAAAGAGGAAATCAAAGGATGTTTGCCCTAAATGAAGCTTCTAGGGCTCTAATTTATTACAAACGTATCAAACCACCTATATGAGGCCTTCAAAGGAAACCTTTGGCCTACAAGTGGGATATGGGCATCATTGAGAGGTATTATGCACTAGGAATGGATCTCATGGCTTTGATCATTATTGAGGGAGTAGAAAAAGGGCCTTATACACAAAATGAAAGTCTCAAATGACCACAAGACCCACTACAAGGAGTATTTTGCCTTTGAATAACATATGGGTGCTTTAGGAGGTTTTGTGCACCAAGGATGTGTCTTCAAGCTTTGATAATGATTGGAGGAAGAAGTTAAAGGTCTTGGACTCCAAATGATTCTTTTGTTGATTAAGGTTGGTTGTCATTGATGTCAACCCTTGAAGAAAGCCCAGTAGTACAAAGGTTTGGGTGATGGACCCAAGTTTGTTTGATGTAAATATGACTTGTTATTGTCTTGTCATGGTTGATAATAAGTAGAAATGGATGAACTCCAAAATGGTCCCCTTATGTTGAAATCCCTCACGGGAAGACACTTTGTAGATTGAGTTATCCTAGAAGTATGGTTAGAGAACCCATGCGTATTTGTGAAATAATGAGATAAAGGTCAGTGAATTTGTTAGTGAAACTATCCTATATGGATAGTGCTTGTCAGGCCTTTTCCAGTGGTATGTGAAACGCCACATAACTCCTCACGGTTAGAGAGTTATGGCCATGAGAAGTTGGAGAACCTAGGTTTGGGTAATGGACCCAAGTTTGTTTGATGGATAATGGTATGAGTTTTGATATATTTGTAGGTAATACTATTCTATATGGATGGTACA
>ML822216.1:152484-164470 GCA_009831015.1 Picea engelmannii | reverse complement strand
AATTATGAATTCATAATTCTCAATATTCTCTAATGATAGCTCAAAGTTGGATGTAATGAAGAAATGATTAAGGAAGGAGTATTGTGGATCATTTTCCTTTTAAGAAACCAAAGATCAGATTTATAGTTGTAGCAAGGTTATTTGAATTAGACTACTTCAAGTGGATTGTTTCCAAGAATTTCATTAGTATGAGCATTTTCATTATGAATTAGATAGAGGTGTGAAGATTTGAGATTTCTAAGAGCAAGATAAGTTTGACTCCATTCCTGTACATATTGTACTGGTTCCTCAAAGTCTACCTTCCCGGGTTGACAATTAATTGTTGGAATATATGGTATATATCTAGCCCAACATTTTGGCGCCGTTGCCGGGGAGGCACTAAAAAGGATTGGAGAATAGGGATTATGTTGTGTTTGATTTTAATCAAAGGAATTGTAGAAAAAACCAACAAAAAATCACTTAGATGGATTCAAGAATTGTTGAAAGAAGGAGGGTGTTACTTCAACAACTTTCTAATATTCTGATGGAGCTTGAAGAACTATCTGTAACTCAATAATAAAAAGAAAAATCACTAGATTTAGCAGGCTCCTTCAAGCATGCATGTCTGCCTGCAAAAGAGGTCGAGAGTAGAAACTTCATTAGGTATAGAAAAAGCATTGGAACCATGAAGTCAAGAGTTTCTTGTATGATTACCTCCTGTGGGTGGTCAAGGATACGAAGATCAGATATCTGAAGGGTTGCAGAGTATGGATATTGATAGTATTAAAACTCAAGAGCACCAGGGTATGCAATAATTTATAGAAAATTGGTTTCAATCTATTATGAGGCCTCAAGAAAGATTCCTTCTTCAGGTCCTCTTGGATCTGGCAATAAACATCTTGTTGGTTCCTCATATACATTCAGCAGTTCAGGTACAATTCTTTTATTTGGACATGAGGTTACTTTCTATCTTGATGCGTGAATGGTTTCTCTGGAAATCAACCTTTACTTGAAGGAATATTTGTCTTGTTTTCAAGTAGGTAGGAATAAAATTCCGCAAATGGTCAGTAAAAATGCAGCAATCTTTTTTTTTTTTTGCAAGAATAAGCAATCAGTTGGTTCGACAACTCTATTCCTCTATAGAGTTCAGATTAAAATATTCTCTGCATCATTATTTCGGTACCAAAGATGGACATCAACATTCCACATAGCTTATGGGAGGATAACTTCAGCAATCAATCAACAACTTATTGGAGTGACATAGTCACCATCTGATCTTGATCTGCACATTTGGTACAGGTACAACAACAATATTGAGGTATGCATTTTTAAAACTCTTAATTTGACTAAATACAAGAAGAAAATTATGGACAAGTACAACCCTGTATCTAAATTATGCTCAATTTATCTAAATCTTCCTCATTTTGGTTATCCTTGATTGACAAACTTTTGTTTCTCATTTGACATTTCGAATCCTTTAAGTGATTCGAAATGTGTCCTTTAATGGTATGCCAAGGTCTTTTATAAAGTCTGTAGAATATTTTCGTATGACAATCTTCTCTCCCGAGCCTTACCTTTGGGAAACCTATTCTCAAATTGTGATCCTGTGCCTGACAAACAATATGAGAATTGAAAAACAGATAAAGAACTTATGCTGGGTGGTCCTATACTAGTGCGATTGGCATCATCGGATGAAGAGTAGTTTTCACGAGGCTTATGTTCATACAGACAAGGGACTAGAATCATTGATGATATAAGGACTCTCTCTAAATTTAGTGAGTTAAGTTAAGGCAGAAAATCTGAAACAAGCATAACTCCTACATATGTGAAATGAAACTTTTTTTTTCCTGCCCTGACCTTATTCTTTAATGATTATCTCCATACAAGACAAGATTCATTCCTGTACCTGCCATTTATCCTTTCACCGCAATCTTGTTTCCCCACTTCCAAATTCTAAACATCTCTATACTATTTTCCATCATTATTTTACGCGCCCTTATTCACCTAATTTCGAAGCATTATCGGTATTTGAAATAAGCCTTATCAACATATTGTTGTATCCCTCCTTGGTTCTGAATTGTTGTTGAATGATTTTCTGTTTCATTTTTTCCAAAAATGGTGGCTATTCGTTATGAACCAGGTTCAATTCAAGATCTAGAGGCAACACTAGAGTACAATGCTTGTCGAGAGATGTTTCGTAGCCAAGGATGGCATAAGTGCTTTGAAAAATTCCGTGGGAACAATAGTAGCATCTCACTTTTGTTTGCTCAAGGGTTTGATCACAGGGTTACTCAATTTAGGGATATTGTGATGGAGATTAGAGAGCAGACTATTGCTGTAGCTACAAGCTTACCTCAAACTGGCGAAAAATGGTTTAAGAAGAAGAATTTGCCAATATCAGAGAGGAATTGGTTTTTGAAGAAAAAGCATCATGATGCAGATTGGTCTAAAGGAGTTCCAAGGGCTTGGCTTAAGGAGGAATGGAAGAAACCATTAATTGTCCTCCAATACAATCTAACTTTCACCTATCATATCTGCATCTTACAACATTTTGCACTAGGTAAGGAAATGAATTTTCCTTATTTTCTTTGGAGGAGTTTGAAGAAAATGTGTGAAACAGTGAAGAGGTCAGTTGTAAACCCTGAGCATCATTTGTTTCATCATGGGCTAATTAAATTATTAATTGTGACTGAATTAAAAAGCTGTAAAAACACCTAGAACAATTTCATAGCTGGAAATTTGTCTACGTCTGGAAGAAAGACAGGGAGTCCTACTGTCCCTACCAGAATTAAAAGGTCTCTCTCTCACATTGGTAAAAAGAGGAAGGTTAAAGTGATAGGAGAAATGTCATCTTTAGAGCCCGAATTCAAGAAAATGACTAGAAGTATGACATCTAAGAATCCCAATCTTGATCATCCTTCCCCTGAATTTGAAATGAAACTCTATATAGCTACTGATGATGAAATAGAAGGAGGCTCATCGGCCATTGCAGATGTCCTAGTAAATGTAAATAAGGAATTACCTCCACGTTTCTCCCAATCTAGTTCACCTCCATAGAATCCTACACGACTAGGTGTTGGCATCCATTTCTCATTTTTATCCTATCTTTATAAGCTGCCCACACAAGTGTTTTGGAACCCTTGATTTTCATCGCAATATTTGAATAAAACAACACTATTATTTCGTGCATTTTCACACCTGCCTTTGTTCTCGTTTTCATGACTGCAAGCGTGAAAACTTTGATTTCGAAGTCACGTCAATGGCATTAAAATCGTCACTGGATTACTACGGTCACTCTTGTCTATGTGTTCATTGCATTTCCAATTTAATTATAGTCGCACAGTTAGCAAGACACCAAAACCTTTACTCATTTGACATTTTTTTTGTTGTTAATATGATTTCATTTTTATGAGACTGTGATGGTATTCGAATGATTATGATCGGGTTTTTGATTCAATGGTGGTTTGATGTTCTATTGCTTTTGATCAAATTCAATGGGTTCATAACAGTGCATTAATATGGTGATTAGACCCTTAATTCAATAGTTTCATACAATGTATAAGTTTTATGGTCAAATCCTTATTCGAAACATCGTTTTGATTTTTAAACCATGCAAACACTATGCTTGTGAAAATATTTGGGTCGACTTACCATAGATTTCATTAATTGTTTGAATGGATTTGTTTTTAACTTATACCAATAGTGATTTGAATCACCATATGCGTCGTCGATTATACATTTGGATATGACTATTTTGCATGGGTTGATTTCGTTCCATCACCCTCGCACACTTGGGCATTAATGCCTCCCTTCTATCCCGGGTTACCTCTGTTGGTTTTTGGGGAAGCCTGTGAGCTATCGGTCCTGCGTATACACTGTCCAAACCCTTGACCATTTACTCTGCCCACTGTGTATTCTATTCTATGGCACTTGTGATGCGCATAGAGCCCAATGGCAGCAAAACAATCCTGCTATTCGACAATGCTCGTGAGGATTTGGAAAATAGTGGCCGGCTGGTGTTTATTCAAAGATTTGAGGGTTTCAACCTTTCAGTTGCCAACAATTTTCCCTCACCTTCGATGGATGCAGGGCTAAGGTCGGAGACATACAGCTCGAGCTAAATGAGGAATTCCTAAGCTTAGCTACAGGACTACCAGCTACAAGGCAAAGGTGGTTTGAAAATTCCAAAGTAGGCGAGGTACCGTGGTTGCTCCTATTCACATCAAGAAATATTGTTAGTTGCGATAGAGGTATGCCTACCACTGCCCTCAAACCTAGGTGGCATGATCTTTTGGCAATTGTTAAGCAGTTTGTGACCTGCAAAGGTCGTTATGGTTTGGTATTTCTGTATCATCTTCGGTTATTGATGAATTTTATAGACTACCCTCTGAATATGCAACATTATCTCTTACGTAGTCTGTACAAGATGTTCAAACGATTTAAGCATGAGAAGGCTGATAACATCCTTTTCCATCACTGCTTGATCAAAGTTATTATCATTCATCATTTAAGCCTTAGTGGTGACTGTTGGCAAACCTTCCTATCAAGGAATGGCTTTTCCACCCCCGAGTGTGTTCTAATGGATAAATCTGTGGTCACTAAAACACTGGTTGAGCCAGCCGTGCCACCTCCTACCCTTTTACCCCCTGTCAAACCCTCAAATTGCCCCGACATGGACCTACCCGATACCATGTCCGACCCGTGTGCTAAAGACAATACTAAGGTTGTCAAGAGGCTTGTGAGGAAGAAAGGAAAAGCTGATACTATTGTCAACAGTAACGGAAAGAAAAATGCCTGATGGATATAGAGATGTGCTCGGAACAAGCCTAAACAGAGCACTGACCAAAATCCTATCATCTTGAGCAAGGATTTGGACTCAGAGATTGAACGTTTCCTAGCTGAGGAATACCCCTACTCTCATGGCCTCTACTCTATGGAACCCTATGACTATGTTTCCAACTTACCTCCGTGCCTCAAGAACGACCCTAACTACCCGGGAATTAAGCTTCCCAATGAAACCCCTGGTAACTTGAAAGAACCCTCGCCTATGATTCTAAAGCCCGATTGATCACCATGTACCCAATGCAATTCCTGGCTTGAACGTTATTACATGGATGTTCCCCTGTTGCAATCTAATATTAAATCATTAGAGGAATGAGTTACAGTACTGTCAAAGGAGAACGACAGGCTACAAGCCAACGAGAAGAAACAAAAAACCACCGGTTCAATTGTCTTCAGAAATGTCGAGGCAACAACGGCCTTTGTCAATTCAAAGTTATCATGATCGAATCATTTTCTTACTACCCAGGTATGTATTTCAATATCGATTTTGTTTTATGAGTTGGTTTGAATTAGTATGACCGATGGGGTTTGCTTTCAATTACTTCTGTTCGTTTTAAAACGATTATGTTATTTTCAAATTACCAAAAATGATTTCGTTATGAATCATGTACAGAAGATTTGTTTGCTAAACTCGGACACAACTATGATTTGGTTAATGCGATTTTATTGTTCCCAGATTAGTATAAGCGATTGATTTTTTTTTTATTATTTTTGGTTTTCTTTTGAAACAATTATGTACGTTTGAATTAGGGTAGTCGATTGGGTTTAATTTCGTTTAGTTCTGTTCAGATAGGTTCAAGAAACGATTATGTTTCATTTTGAATAAATATTTTCGTTTTGGATTATGATTTCATTTGACCTATACAAAATATTTGTTTGATAAAATCGTGTAGCTATGTTTTGATTGATACGATTTTGCATTAGTATAATGATTGTGTCGTCCCCGAGTCAGTTCGATTCATTTCTGTTTGGTTTGATTTGCAAACAATGTTGCGTGCTTTGAATTAGCATAATTATTTGTATGAGTTGGATTAGTATCAAAGAAAGATTTGATACAACTCTGTTAGTTTGGATTTAAAAAAAAAAAAACGATTATGTTGAGTGTTGGATTGACATATTATGTCTATATTGAATTTTTACCATAGATTTGCTTGATATTCGTTTAGGGTCTGTTTCGATTGAAATAGATTCAAACACGATTTTGTTTTCTCTCAATTAGCATAGAAGTTTTGGTTTAAATGATTCACTTTGTTTTCAATTAGCAATTAAAGATTTGTTTAATAGTTCGAATATATTTCTTTTAGTTTTGGATTGATTTAAAACGGTCCTGTTTTCAAATTAGACCAGCTACAAAATTGTGAGATTCTGTAGCTAGTCTTAAGATTTTGATTTTTTTTAATTTTATCAATAAAACATTATCTAAACTTGTCTATTCTTGTCCACCTGCAGGTACCTATGAATTTCAATGGAAAATTGGGCATGCTGTGGTAGTTTAGAAGATACTTGTTGTGATATAGTTTTGTTTTAAGTTGTTGGTCATAGGCAGAAATGGAGACTTGGGAGATTATTCCCAGATTTTTTGTAAACTGTTTTTGATAATTCTCACAGGGATGTTTTACCCTGTGGTCTTTAAATACTTGTTATTTTTTGTAATGAACCCATCATCACTGTTGGGAGAACAAGACTATGGATTTATGATGATACATACTTGAATGGAAGTCGATCTTTTGTAACATCTTTAGCTTTCAATTTATCATACTTTCATTCAGGTTTTGTGCATTTTAATTTGTGATTAAGTCATTGACTACTTTAGATATCAAGACTTATTACAGGTTAATGCGTTGTGATTTAAATTCTGTCCATGTCTTATGTATCTCAGTTTTAGTACAACAATTACTCTATTTCAATTTAATGAATACAGGTTTTTCTTTTTCGTTAATTGAACTGTTTTGTACAAGTCTTTGCACAGGGATTTATCTAACTGCGATGATTTGTAAATTATAAGATTGCTGTCATTTTTTATGTCTTGTTTGTCCTGTCGTTTATATTCAAAGAGAACTGTTGCTTCTTGTTTACAATAATTTTGTGGAGAATCTGGTGTGGGTTGCCTCCCACTAAATAGCTAAATCAAGTATTGAGAACAGGACAAATAGGAAGCATTACTTCAGGTTAGATTGTTATTTGCAATTTGATAAGTTAATCAATTTGAGAATTCTCAGTAGTGTAGTTAGATATATAGTTCAGTTTTATAGTACAGATTATTATTCTAATTGCTTAGTTTAGATAGTTTTCATTTGATTCCTTTTTTTATAAAAATTATAAAAATAAAAAATAATGACTTCGCTGCCATAAGGCATTTTACCAATGATTTTTGAAAATTTAGATAAAAATTTGTATTCTGTAAGTATTGTAAATACTTGAGATCTAATTCTGTTGATAAGCTGAACATTTGATTTCGTAGAATTATTATTGTATAATATTAGACAATAGATTGTATATAATTATTTTAGATTTGTTTATTAGTTTGCTTTAGTTGTTGTTTTCATTTAGATTAGTTCCTTTAGTTAGTTTTCTTTCGTTTTCCTAGGACTTAGATCGGCCAACGGAGCCTCTAAACCCATCGGGGTGGATCATCCCAAACGGATTGGGTTATTTAGACAACCCCGGACCGGATCCACTCCTCCAGTTGATGAGCGTTCATTTTCGCCTATCAACAAATGGCGCTAGAAGGAGGGCCTGAAATTCATTAATGGCACGAGGCGGTCGTAAGACTCCTCCACCACCCAACCGCTCACCTATAGTGACAAGAAGTCATTCAAATGATAACATTCCCCCTCAAACAAAATCCACATCAAACGACAATCTACGGATCACAGTTGAACCAGCAACCCCAAATCCTACAGGTGGTGACGTACAAGAGATCGTCCACCAATATCTCTTAATAACACTTAATGCCTTCGCCCGTTTGAGGCAACCAAATCGACCTTTGGACCAAACTTTAGACTTCTCTGATATCAGAGAACAACTTGGAGGCACTAACCTCACTTTAAACCCTACAGATCCAATCCTCACTCCTGCTGTAGGAGGAACTGGAATACCACCCTCACCACCTCCATCATCTCCTTCTTCTTCAGGAGAAGACTCTTCTGATGAAGGAAGTTCCCCTTCTCAGCCTTCCACACCGCCTACACCAATGGAAAACCAGAACAATCCTGCCAGACCTTGGATCGACCAGGATGCTGTAGCCGTACCTGGGCCTCAACATCCCTTACCCAAACATCCGGAGAAGTGGCTTCCCAAGTTTGACCCTGACTCTAAACAGATCGCAGAAGATCACATTAAAAAGTTTATGTTAGCCATTAGACTCCGTAATGTCGAGCATGAAGACGTAGTCTGTAGGTTGTTCCCCTACACTTTCAATGGAAATGCCTCTACTTGGTACTTTTCCCAACAAACCCATACCATCGTGTCATGGGAAAAGTTCGAGTCATGCTTTCTGGAAAAATTCGAAGACGATAAGTCCCCGGAAGTCCTAGTTATGGAGATTTCTAGTTTAAGAATGAACCCAAAAGAGAAAATTAAATATTTTAATCAAGGATTCTTAACACTTAAGAACCAAATCCCTACAGATTCCATGCCTACCAAGAATCTTATCATAGCATACTATACTAAAGCCCTGCATCAAAGTATATCCATTTGGGTAAAATGATCAAAGAAAGCCACGTTGTTAGAGGCCTTCGAAGAGGCCAGCCAGATTGAAAAGGACATCCTTAGTTTAAAAGACACTACTAGCAACGAAACAGAGACTAGTTCTTCTTCCAAAAAGAAGATCGAAATCCTCCCTAGACCTGCTCAAAATAAAACACAACCTGAAAGCTCAGATTTAGAAAACTTAACTAAAGTCGTTCAAAAACTGTCAAATCAAGTTATAGATTTGAAAAGGATAGCCGAAGAAGTTTCTTCAAGCAAAGGGCCTTACAAACCCCTATTCAGGAAGCCTTTTCCCACCAACCGACCTAATCCAAATACCGAGGGCTTAAATCTAGAAAGTCTGCAATTCGCCCTACAAACAATTCTAGAAGCCCAGGATAACTTGATGCCTCCTGAGATTCCTGAGGAGGTAGTTGAGCAAGAGACATTTGAAGAAGAAGAATCTTCTCTGAACATTTTTGGACACTTCTCGGATAGCATTTTTCAAGCTAACTCCGAGACAGTACATCCCTACAATACTAGGAGTAAGACAACAAACAAACCTTCTTCCGAAAACACTACGACTTTGCCCCCAAAGAAATCTAAACCAGCTGAGACTAAACATAGTCATTTAAACCCCAACTTAGATTATGATTTAGTTGAAGATCTAAAAAAGTTAAGGGCTAACATTTCTGTTTATGAATTACTAAAATTTTCGTTTCTGCTACAAAAAATGTTACAGAATATCGCAGAGAATAGCAAAAATGGTAATTCAAACAAGGTTGTTCAGAACAAAGTTCCTCAAAATACTTCCGCTAAAAATAATCCCGATCCTCACGATAAAGGAAGCCTTCCTGTAAATAATGTAACAAATGTAGATAAATTAGCTTTAGAAACTGCGAGTAAAAAGCCACAAGCTTCCACACTTAGTACTCACAGAAATGTACCTCCATTTTTGTTAACTTTCGAAATCTTTAATATAAATGTGCACAATTGTATGGTAGATTCAGGAGCGTCATCGAATGTAATGCCATGGTCTATATGTCAGAAGATTAATGTTGAAGTCGAACCATCCACTTTAAAAATCATCCAACTTGATCAAACTAGTGTTAAAGTCATAGGCGGATTAAGGAATGTTCTTATAAGATTATCGTCTAACCCCAAAGTTCATCAAGTTATTGATATTATTGTTGTGGATATTCCAGAAGTGTATGGTCTATTTTTAAGCAGGGACTGGTCGAAGCAGCTACATGGCTATTTCGCGACAGATTGGTCTCACCTGTGGCTTCTAGAGAACGGCAAGCCCAACAAAATCAAGGTAAATCGTGAACGCTACCTTAAGTTGTCACAGATTTGAATGATCCCAATGAACCATTTACACCTTCTGCCGATTCACCTAAAATACAAGGGATGGATACCTTTTTCGGCAATTTCATGGCCGAGACTTCAGCTATCACCAACCCAGAACAACAGTTCGAGATTGTAGCATATGTGCAGCCAACAACTTCTACACAATGGTCTCATGTACCCGATAAAAATCAAATTTGGTCTCTGTACTTTGACGGGTCAAAGTCAAAAGAAGGAGCTAGTGCAGGCTGCGTTATTATTGATCTGGCAGGTAACAAAACCTTGATTGCATGTAGGTTAGAATTTGAATGTACTAATAACATAGCAGAATATGAGGCGTTATTGCAGGGCCTCAGAAAATCTTTAGATATGAACATTCAAAACTTGACTGTCTTTGGAGATTCTGAAATCATGGTTAGACAGGTAAGAGATTCTATCCACTGTCTGTCTCCGCATCTTAAAAGCTACCAATCCAAGGTATGGAATTTAATGAATAAGTTTTCTTCTTTCAATATAAATTCTATTCCTAGATTGAATAACTCTGAAGATGATCTATTAGCTAACATAGCTTCCAAACTCTTTCCTACAAAAGCCTTGTCCCCGAATGCATTCTCCATCGAACTGTTGTTTAGGCCATCCGTTCCCGACAACATCATGAATTGGAGAGTCTTCGACGACGATCGACAGATTATTAGCTTCCTGCATATGGAAAAAACTTTTCAAGGCGCGGTGATCGACGAATGCACTCACGACGACAATTTGTGCGATTTCACGGTAATACCAGATCCGAGAACTCCTGAATCTTCATCGGACATGGTAAATTCGATCCCTAAGTCTGTAGTTAGATTAGAGAAATTTTACGATCTTCAAGATAAATTTTAAAAATCGGTCAACTGTAAAACCAATAGTTCCTCGTTATCATATGAAAAAGTAAACTTAGGAACTGATGACAATCCACAGTGCATTAATTTAGGGGTGGGGTGTTCTGAACAAGAAAAAGTTGCATTTATTAAATTGTTTAAAGAATTTAAAGATGTTTTTGCATGGACGTATGATGACCTTAAAACTTTCAACCCCAACATCATACAACACGTCATTCCTATGAAACCCCAAACCTTGCCCTTTCAACAAAAATTAAGAAAAATGCACCCTAAACTTGAACCGACTGTCAAAAAAGAATTAAATAAACTCATGAATGCTAAGATAATTTTCCCAGTTAGGCACACTCAATGGGTTTCTAACCTTGTCCCTGTCCAGAAGAAAAGTGGGGAAATTCGACTTTGCGTTGATTTCCAAAACCTTAATAGAGCATCTGATAAAGAAAACTACCCTATCCCACCCATGGAATAGATCCTTCAACAGGTATCTGGTTCTGAGAGGCTATCCTTATTGGATGGTTTCTCAGGGTACAACCAAGTCCTGATGTCTCCTCCAGACCAACTTAAAACTACCTTCCGCACTCCATGGGGCACCTATGCTTACAGGAAAATGCCCTTTGGATTGATTAATGTCGGTGCCACTTTCCAAAGAGCAATGGACATCACTTTCCGAGGCTTAGTCAATCAATCTGTCGTAGTTTACTTAGATGATGTTACTATATTTTACAAAAACAAAACCGATCATCTGGCTCATTTAAGAGCCGTTCTACAGTGATGTCGTAAATACGACATTTCCTTAAATCCTAAAAAATCCATCTTCGCAGTAGAACAAGGTAAAATCCTAGGATTCATTGTGTCAAGCAAAGGGATGATTATTAACCCTGAAAGGACTCAAGTCATCTCGAAACTCCCTCCCCCTTCATCCAAAAATTCTATGTAGTCTTTCTTGGGCTAGATAAACTTCTTCAAGAGATTTGTCCCCAGTTTCTCCAAAATGGTCAGACCTTTACAAAATTTAATTAAGAAAGATGCACAATATCATTAGGGACCCTTAGAAAGTCAAGCTTTCAATTCGATAAAAAAGGCCATAATAAACGCTCCTTCTCTCCAGGGGTGATTTTAAGAACCCCCCCTAAATTTATATGTATAATAAATGGGCGAATCCCCATGATATATAGGAAAAATTGAGGGCTATTTTATCAATAATATAAAATGTATATATAATTTTTTGGCGAATATTTTAGTCAATT
>ML822216.1:139076-152384 GCA_009831015.1 Picea engelmannii | reverse complement strand
AGAACCCAAAAGGTCGTGATGAGAATAGGGATATCTTGTGTAATGAACAAGGGTCTACATAAACAAGAAAAGATGAATTTGGCTTTGAATTTGAAACAGATCTGTAAAGCTACCTGCTTAACGTTGAGGTGAGGAGACAGTGCCCTCACACGGAACCTTCCAAGTTTATTCTGCGCTGAACACTGAACCGACGGCTCCACGGACCACCAGGCTAATAACTCTCTGAACAGGCAGCTCCACCACGGTCCACTAGCATCTCTTGCGGCTTGGCCTCTTTCCAAATTCCGTTCGGGAAATAAACTCGAAAATTCAATATGTGTCACTGTAAATCGGGCCTTGGGGATTTTAGTAGACTCTGTAGTTCTCACAAACGAACCAGACAAGTAACAAAGCTATGATTTTAACCTGATGCCATACAATTTATACCAATTTATACCAGGTGGGAGGGCCAAAATGTAGCTACCCAGTGCCCATACCACAAAATCTGGGCGAATTAAACCATAAACCTTGATTTTACCAAATACCTGGGCGAAGAAGCTATCAAAAATTCCCATACTTCTAGAAATTTGGCTAATGGAAGCTTGTCCCTCCAAATTTTAGGGGCGAAATATAATTTTTTTCCCTCTATCTCCCCTAAAAACAAGGGCTAACCCTGTACACAATTTTTCCCCTAAAATAAATTACGGGCTAATGATATAAGTTTTAAAAAATCACTTTAATACAAAAAAATCGCCCAATAAAAAATTGGAAGCCCCTAAATTTCGCCCATGGGCGAAATTTCGCCCCTAAAATCATCTATGCTTCTCTCATGAGCCCCAACTTTTCACAAGACTTCACGCTCTACACTTTTGCTTCTGACCGCTCCTACGCTGCAGTCCTAACTCAAAAGAACGTCGAAAACAATGAAGTACCCATTGCCTTTATGAGCTCTTCTTTCAAAGGCATGGAACTTAATTACCCAGCGGTAGATTAGCAAGCCTACACTGTTTTCAAAGCAGTCAAGCACTTCCGATCTTATCTTTTGAAATCCAGGACCAACGTTATCGTCCCTTACCCAGCCGTCAGGAATCTATTAGTGCAAAAAGAATTAGGCAAAAAGAGGGTGAACTGGGTTACCTCCTTACAGGAGTACGACATAGAAATTACCCCAGCTCAGATAGTGAGAGGCCAAGGGTTATGCAAGCTAGTTGTTGATTCAGCAGCAGGACAACAAAAATAAAACGATATGTCAAACCTAGGACAACACAATCAACATGCAATCTGTTGTGCACAAAACTCTGTCAATCCATGGTATGACGATATAAAATTCTGTCTTGAACATGGGTCATCCCCCCGTCACCTAGATCCCACTAAAAGAAGAGCGTTAAGATTAAAGTCTTCCTCCTTTCATTTGGTTAATGGTATTCTGTTTCGTCAAAATTTTGATGGAGTACTATTGCGCTGTCTTGAGAAAGACGAAGCAGAAAAAGTCTTACTAGAGTTGCATGCAGGAGAAGCTGGTGGGCATTTTGGTGGTGACACCACTGCCCATAAAGTTTTGAGAGCCGGTTATTATTGGCCCACACTTTTTAGAGATGCCCATGCCTTGTGTCGTAAGTGTATTATTTGTCAAAAAGCATCAGGGCGAATACAGAAACCAGCCTTTCCTTTGCAGCCTGTTTCAGTAGACTCCCCTTTTCAGCAGTGGGGCCTTGATATTATAGGTCCAATCAATCCGCCATCCTCACAGCAACATAATTTTATCATAACAGCCACAGATTATTTCACCAGGTGGTCTGAAGCTACCGCATTAAGAACTGTGAATACCAGTCAGGCAATTGCCTTTTTAAATTCGAATATTATCACTCATTTTGGTATCCCTGACTATTTAGTATTCGATAACGCTTCTTATTTTTCGTCTCTTGAGATGAGCAACTTCGCTCTAGAAAAATGAATTAAATTGAAGTATTCTGCCAGCTATTACCCTCAGGAAAATGGATTGGTAGAATCGACAAATAAGAATCTGATTAAAATTATCAAGAGGACAATATCTGAGAATCACAAAAACTGGCATAATGCACTGTTAAATGCAATTTGGGATGATAGGGTAACACCAAAAACTGTTGTAGGTAAATCTCCCTTCTTTCTCGTTTATGGCAACGAAGAAATTCTACCACCACACATTCTTCTTCCCTCACTACAGCTATCGCAAAAAGTACAAGAAGAGGACTGTCCCCCTTTGGAAAACCGAATTAACGCCTTGATGAAGCTAGAAGAGGTAAGAGCTCAAGTTAAACATAAGTTAGATCAGCATCAACTAGTGGTCAAAAGCTGGTTCGATTTTAACTCTGCCTCTGATAGGAACTTCGAAGTAGGTGACCTTGTCTTGAAATGGGACAAACCGCATGAGGGAAAGGGAGAGCACACGAAATTTCAAAACTTATGGCTTGGACCATTTTTAATTGCTGAGAAATTGGGTCCCAACTCTTTTCGATTAGAGAGTCTCGAGGGGTAGCCAGACACCTATCCGGTGAATGGCCAAGATCTAAAAATATATTTCACTTGATGACAACCCTGTGTATACTGTGTACATATTTTTCTTTTGTTTTCTTTTCTTTTACTGTTTTGGTTTTGATTTTTTCCCTTGCGCTTATCAGTTTTTGTTTTTGGAAATACACATACCTGAATTTTGGAACTGTCCAGACAAGGAAAACAGAAAATTCTCTCACTAAAATGACTGCTGAAAAATTGTGTAAACATCACTAATATACTTCTGAAATTTACATCTGTGTTGAAAAGACTGTTGTTTGAAAGAATTTAATTGATTTCGATCTGTGAGTAAAGCCTGTCATGATCATCTATTATCTTCTTACGCTGTCCCTGTTCCTTAAAGGAACGACTCAGAAGATGTCTCCCTGCCTTAGAAAGTTGGTTCTGTAAATAAACCATCTCTGGATCTTAATGAAGGACAGTTCTAAAAAATTCTGTTGAGGTCTGTAAAAAAATATGCTAAAATATCATAATTTTTAGCATCGCCCCGCTCAATTATATATCTTTAAAAAAAAAAAAAATCATTAAAAGAGTTGTGGGAAGTGCTTGTAAACCCACCAGGATGCTGAACAGGTCTGCTGGCAGCGGGTAAATGCATGCATGATGCCAAGACAACTTCGCCAGGGTACTGAACAGGCCCGCTGGCAGTGAAGCAATGTTGGGTATATGAAAATTCGTAAATATGAAACCTCTTAACCTTAACATGTCCTTTATTCTGATCTGGAACTTCTTGGCAGGATACGGATATCAGAGTGGGTTAAATGACAAACCTGTCAAGGCTATGGACACCTGCTGAAAACAGTGGTCCTGTCAATAGTATTGGAGATTTTATCTTTAATATCGTGGCTCACTTGTCTTAAGACTGTTATCAATTTTCATCCTTTAAACACTGCTAGAATATTTGATTAATAATGATGTTTAAACAATTTTCTGGTTTTTTTTTTCAGTTTGAATTATTCTTGTTATCATAATCTGAATTTGTTCTTTTGGCAGAGATAACTGCTTCTACCAGTGTGTCACCATTGTTGGCATCCATTTCACATTTTTATCCTATCTTTATAAGCTTCCCACACAAGTGTTTTGGAACCCTTGATTTTCATCGCAATCTTTGAATAAAACAACACTATTATTTCGCGCATTTGCACACCTGCCTTTGTTCTCGTTTTCACGACTGCAAGCGTGAAAACTTTGATTTCGAAGTCATGTCAATGGAATTAAAATCGTCACTGGATTACTACGGTCACTCTTGTCTATGTGTTCATTGCATTTCCAATTTAATTATAGTCACACAGTTAGCAAGACACCAAAACCTTTACTCATTTTACATTTTTTTTGTTGTTAATATGATTTCATTTTTATGAGACTGTGATGGTATTCGAATGATTATGATCGGGTTTTTGATTCAATGGTGGTTTGATGTTCTATTGCTTTTGATCAAATTCAATGGGTTCATAACAATGCATTAATATGGTGATTAGACCCTTAATTCAATAGTTTCATACAATGTATAAGTTTTATAGTCAAATCCTTATTCGAAACATTGTTTTGATTTTTAAACCATGCAAACACTATGCTTGTGCAAATATTTGGGTCGACTTACCATAGATTTCATTAATTGTTTGAATGGATTTGTTTTTAACTTATACCAATAGTGATTTGAATCACCATATGCATCGTCGATTGTACATTTGGATATGACTGTTTTGCATGGGTTGATTTTGTTCCATCACCCTAGCACACTTGGGCATTAATGCCTCCCTTCTATCCTGGGTTACCTCTGTTGGTTTTTGGGGAAGCCTGTGAGCTATTGGTCCTATCCAAACCCTTGACCGTTTACCCGTCCCACTATTTATTCTGTTCTATGGAACCTGTGGTGCACATAGAGCCTAATGGCAGCCAAACACTCCTGCTATTCGACAATGCTCATGAGGATTTGGAAAATAGTGGTTGGCTGGTGTTTATTCAAATATTTGAGGGTTTCAACCTTTCGGTTGCCCAACAGTTTTCCCTCACCTTCGACGGATGCAGGGCTAAGGTCGGAGACATACAACTCGAGCTAAATGAGGAATTCCTAAGCTCAGCTACAGGACTACCAGCTACAGGGCAAAGGTGGTTTAAAAATTCCAAAGTAGACGAGGTATCGTGGCCGCTCCTATTCACATCAAGAAATATTGTTAGTTGTGATAGAGGCATGCCTACCACTATCCTCAAACCCAGCTGGCACGATCTTTTGGCAATTGTTAAGCAGTTTGTGACCTGCGAAGGTCGTTATGGTTTGGTATTTCTGTATCATCTTCAGTTATTGATGAATTTTATAGAGTACCCTCTGAATATGCCACATTATCTCTTATGTAGTCCATACAAGATGTCCAAACGATTTAAGTGTGAGAAGGTTGATAGCAACCTTCTCCATCACTACTTGATCAAAGTTATTATCATTCATCATTTAAGCCTTAGTGGTGACTGTTGGCAAACCTTCCTATCAAGGAATGGCTTTGCCACCCCCAAGGGTGTTCTAATGGATAAATCTGTGGTCACTGAAACACTGGTTGAGCCAGCCATGCCACCTCCTACCCTTTTACCCCCTGTCAAACCCTCGAATTGCCCCGACATGGACATACCCAATACCATGGCCGACCTGTGTGCTAAAGACAATACTAAGGCCGTCAAGAGGCCTGTGAGGAAGAAAGGCAAAGGTAATACTGTTGTCAACAGTAAGGGAAAGAAAAATGCCCGATGGATATCGAGATGTTCTTGGAACAAGCCTAAACAGAGCACTGACCAAAAGCCTATCATCTTGAGAGAGGATTCAGACTCGGAGATCAAACATTTCCTAGCCGAGGAATACCCCTACTCTCATGGCCTCTGCTCTATGGAACCCTATGACTATGTTTCCAACTTACCTCCATGCCTCAAGAACGACCCTAACTACCCGGGAATTAAGCTTCCCAATGAAACCCCTGGTAACTTGAAAGAACCCTCGCCTGTGATGCCAAATCCCGATCGATCACCATGTACCCAATGCAATTCCTGGCTTGAACGTTATTACATGGATGTTCCCCTGTTGCAATCTAAGATTAAATCATTAGAGGAACGAGTTACAGTGCTGTCAAAGGAGAACGATAGGCTACAAGCCAATGAGAAGAAACAAAAAACCACCAGTTCAATTGTCTTCAGAAATGTCGAGGCAGCAACGACCTTTGTCAATTCAAATTTATCATGATTGAATCATTTTCTTACTGCCCAGGTATGTATTTCAATATCGATTTTGTTTTATGAGTTGGTTTGAATTAGTATGACCGATGGGGTTTGCTTTCAATTACTTCTGTTCGTTTTAAAACGATTCTGTTATTTTCGAATTACCAAAAATGATTTCGTTATGAATCATGTACAGAAGATTTGTTTGCTAAACTCGGACACAGCTATGATTTGGTTAATTCGATTTTATTGTTCCCAGATTAGTATAAGCAATTGATTTGTTTTTTATTCTTTTTGGTTTGCTTTTGAAACAATTCTGTACGTTTGAATTAGGGTAGTCGATTGGGTTTAATTTCATTTAGCTCTGTCCGGATAGGTTCAAGAAATGATTATGTTTCGTTTTGAATAAATATTTTCGTTTTGGATTATGATTGCATTCGACCTGTACAAAATATTTGTTTGCTAAAATCGTGTAGCTATGTTTTGATTGATATGATTTTTGATTAGTATAATGATTGTGTCGGCCCCGAGTTAGTTCGATTCATTTCTGTTTGGTTTGATTTGCAAACAATGTTGCGTGCTTTAAATTAGCATAATTATTTGTATGAGTTGGATTAGTATCAAAGAAAGATTTGATATGGCTCTATTAGTTTGGATTTAAAAAAAAAACACGATTATGTTGAGTGTTGCATTGACATATTATGTCTATATTGAATTTTTACCAGAGATTTTCTTGATATTCGTTTAGGGTCAGTTTCGATTGAAATAGATTCAAACACGTTTTCGTTTGCTCTCAATTAGCATAGAAGTTTTGGTTTAAATGATTCGCTTTGTTTTCAATTAGCAATTAAAGATTTGTTTAATAGTTCGAATATATTTCTTTTAGTTTTGGATTGATTTAAAATGGTCCTATTTTCAAATTAGACCAGCTACAAAATCGTGAGATTCTGTAGCTAGTCTTAAGATTTTGATTTTTGTTAATTTTATCAATAAAACATTATCTAAACTTGTCTATTCTTGTCCACCTATAGGTACCTATGAATTTCAATGGAAAATTGGGCATGCTGTGGCAGTTTAGAAGATACTTGTTGTGATATAGTTTTGTTTTAAGTTGTTGGTCATAGGCAGAAATGGAGACTTGGGAGATTATTCCTAGATTTTTTGTAAACTGTTTTTGATAATTCTCACAGGGATGTTTTACCCTATGGTCTTTAAATACTTGTTATTTTTTGTAATGAACCCATCATCACTGTTGGGAGAACAAGACTATGGATTTATGATGATACAGACTTGAATGGAAGTCGATCTTTTGTAACAGCTTTAGCTTTCAATTTATCATACTTTCGTTCAGGTTTTGTGCATTTTAATTTGTGATTAAGTCATTGACTACTTTAGATATCAAGACTTATTACAGGTTAATGCGTTGTGATTTAAATTCTGTCCATGTCTTATGTATCTCAGTTTTAGTACAACAATTACTCTATTTCAATTTAATGAATAAAGGTTTTTCTTTTTCATTAATTGAATTGTTCTGTACAAGTCTTTGCACAGGGATTTATCTGACTGCGATGATTTGTAAATTATAAGATTGTTGTCATTTTTTATGTCTTGTTTGTCCTGTCGTTTATATTCAAAGAGCACTGCTGCTTCCTGTTTACAAGAAGTTTGTGGAGAATCTGGTGCAGGTTTCCTCCCACTGAACAACTAAATCAAATACTGAGCACAGGACAAATAGGAAGCATTACTTCAGGTTAGATTGTTATTTGCAATTTGATAAGTTAATCAATTTGAGAATTCTCAGTAGTGTAGTTAGATATATAGTTCAGTTTTATAGTACAGATTATTATTCTAATTGCTCAGTTTAGATAGTTTTCATTTGATTCCTTTTTTTATAAAAATTATAAAAATAAAAAATAATGACTTCGCTGCCATAAGGCATTTTACCAATGATTTTTGCAAATTTAGATCAAAATTTGTATTCTGTAAGTATTGTAAATAATTGAGATCTAATTCTATTGATAAGCTAAACATTTGATTTCGTAGAATTATTATTGTATAATATTAGACAATAGACTATATATAATTATTTCAGATTTGTTTATTAGTTTGCTTTAGTTGTTGTTTTCATTTAGATTAGTTCCTTTAGTTAGTTTTCTTTCGTTTTCCTAGGACTTAGATCGGACAACGGAGCCGCTAAACCCGTCGGGGTGGATCATCCCAAACGGCTTGGGTTATTTAGACAACCCTGGACCGGATCCACTCCTCCAGTTGACGAGCGTTCATTTTCGCCCGTCAACACTATGTAGTCCCAAGATAATTTCTCCTAAAAAATTCTTTAAGTTACAGACAAAGAACGCACACTTAAAAGAGAATTTGCATGAATACGAGGTATTGGATCGATTGCTTAAAACTGAGAACACTTCATTGAAAGGTCACCTTGCTCAATCTCGAGCTCAGGAGTCTGATATGTGTGTACAGATAGATAAATTCCATTCTCAGGCCAATACACTCAATTTTGAAAATAGGAAGCTTCAGTCACGACTCAATCGCAGGTATCGGGAGACTCGTATACTTCTAATTGAAAATCGATCTCTTAGGAAGCAACTTCACAGTACAAGGCAGGAAGTGGAAAATGAGGTCGATGAAGCAAATGAGGCAGAAGTCATTCCAGATACTACACAGAGTTAGAAATTTTCTCAGTTTTTCCAGGGACTTTTCTTTGCATAAGGACATGCAAAACTTTGGGTTTGGGGGGATGTCAGGACCCAGATTTGATCAATTTTTATGCCTTATATCTTTTCATATGATTTTTCTAATAGTCTTATACCCCTCATTTTGTATAAATTTGGTTTAAACATTCACTTGAATCGCTATCTAAAGACCCAAAACTTGTCTTTAATAGTTCTCTTGTTTTTAGTTAAGTTTTGAGAGTTTTTAATGCACAATCTCACTTATAATATTATATTATGGATTCCTGTACTAATGTTTATGTTCCAGCACCAGGATGAATGTTTCAAGGATAATCCCTCTATGAGAATCTTCGTAAACAACCACTGCATGCTCTATTTCAGTTATAAATAAATGACAACTTGTCTTGATGACACTTCATGTCATGAGACTAAGGCAGTTAAAAGGCATCACGATATTCTCTCCTACATTGGCGCAATGGTTATATTAGCTCTGTGATGTTAAGCACATCATTTCTCTCTTGTATTAATGAAAAATATATATTCAATTCCTTATGTAACTGTTACATTAATTATGTTATCTATTCTGGGATATGGGAAGATACCAGAAAACTAGTATGTAGGGGGGTTCAAAATTCTATATAAGGGAGGATCGAAATAAGAGATGTATGTAGATATGATGGGGAATAGCTGACATATAGAATAGAGCATAGAGGAATGTAATCATTTGTTTGTAGACGGAATAGAACAAGAACGCATTTCTTATTTTAGTTTTTTGTCTTTGATTAATTCTGAAGCTTGTCTATGAGAATGGATTGATAGTTGATTATTGATTCAACTTGGATAGGAAGGGCCCCCTGCCCAGGTTTGTAGTGCATCTTCAGTCATAATGGAAGGATTGCTATAGATTCTTTTTTTAGAAACTTTGATTAATTTCTAGCAATTTAATTTCAGTCTTGTTCATGATTTGGGGAGTTTTCATTTTCTTACAACAGTTAAGGAGTAATAAGGTTATAGTTAGCAGCTTGAGTGGTTTCAATTTAGTTTTCATTTCTCAGCAGAATGTGTTACACATTGGTTCAGTTTATTTGGAATAAGATGTTGAAGTTTTGAAGTTATAAGGATTAGTTGTTGGTTTAAGTTCACATTTGGATAGTCATTTGATTTTAAGAGAATGCTTGGTTTAATAGCATAGTTTCAGATTAAGTGATTTGGTGAAATCTGAAAGTAATGATCTAGGATATCAAGTTGAGTTAAGATTCTTATCCTGAGAAATTGATGGAATTAGTTGCAGTCATGATTGTAATTATGAATTCATAATTCTCAATATTCTCTAATGATAGCTCAAAGTTGGATGTAATGAAGAAATGATTAAGGAAGGAGTATTGTGGATCATTTTCCTTTTAAGAAACCAAAGATCAGATTTATAGTTGTAGAAAGGTTATTTGAATTAGACTACTTCAAGTGGATTGTTTCCAAGAATTTCATTAGTAGGAGCATTTTCATTATGAATTAGATAGAGGTGTGAAGATTTCAGATTTCTATGAGCAAGATAAGTTTGACTCCATTCCAATACATATTGTACTGGTTCCTCAAAGTCTACCTTCATGGGTTGACAATTAAGTGTTGGAATATATGGTATATATCTAGCCCAACATAACTCCCATCTGTGGTCCAAGGAGAGATAAATAATGCATAAGTGTGAATGAAACGCCCAATTGATAAAGGAGAATGAATTTGAGTGGTCAATGTGGCATGTGTGGTGACATGGAATCCCTCTCATGGATCGATGCATTGTCTTCAATCCCAATGCGATGACATGAATCCCAAGGAAAATGGTATGGATCCCGATGTATGTAGATATAATGATCATATATGAGTACATGGATCCCAATGTAGTATCATGGATCCCAATGCAATGTCATGGATCTTGAGTCATAATACATGTATCCCAATGCACAATACCCACTTGAAGTGATGGGTCTAGCCTCTTAACAAGCCATTAATTGGTAGCACCTGGTGACATCTCTTAGCGCAACATAAAAAAGGGGATTGGTTTTAATATTTTCCTAAGTCTTACCAAGGGGAACAATATTGATCCTTATACATGCATCAAGTCCTAAGACAACACATATTTCCTAAGAACCTAGGTGAAAGATAGGAAAAAATAATTAATAATGATGAAAGGGAATGGTGAATGAGTTCATGTGATGACCCTCGATGTCTTAGACATGCACAAGTCTTATCAATCATTTATTTATTCATCCACCTTTATTTAGATAGAATTTTCACATATAATATCCTTCTAGAGATAGCTTAACCTTGAGTTACCATCCTTAATATTATTTCTTACTACCCCTTTAAGAATTGTTTTTTTTAATGTTTGTTTTATCGAACAAGTTCCTTTTATTTAGATATTCATAAACAAACTAGAGACTAGAGGCATTGGCCTCATAGTGAGGGAGAAATGCTAAAGATTTATATTTGGATTTTGACTTTATCTCTTCACCTCTTTTCCTTATTGGATTATTGACTCAGACTTTATCAATTTGACCTTTCCTTTTGACCTTTGAGAAATCACACATGACCAAGATGCAATTTTTTATATGGATGGAATGAATAATATTCGGGATTTGGAAAATGATTAGCATGGTTGGGATATGGATAATGATATCTATCCTAAGAACCTAATGGTACAGGTTAATCCAAGATATGACACACTTTTAACATAAAACATGATCCCCAAGGTACTACAAGGAAAATCATAAAACCATGTAATGTTATGAAATGCTACTAGGAAATCATTAGGTGTTTACCACTTTATGATGAGATAATAATTTACATCATCGTTTCCAAATAATTATTGATACATGGAATGTCAAACGAAGAAAATAGGAACCATGCCATACCGTACAACAATGGATCTATCATCTGAGCAGTTGGCATGAAAGTGAACTACACCATAGTTGAGCTAGCACGATCATGTTTTTGGTGGAGATCAAGAAGAACTCTATCTAGATCTAGGGAATATGAGCATGACACATCATGCAAGAAACAACTTGAAACCCTTGCTAGCGTATCCAAAAATGTGTCACCCCTCATGGGGTAACATCTAGATCCTACTCGTGGACATGCACTCTGTGTGAGAATGTATGAGAACTCCATAATCTATGTATACTTGTGACCTACACACCATATAACTTGGCAAATGAAAAAAAAAATGGGGTGAATCTACCACCCTAATGTTACACATTATTTTCGTCAACCTTATGACTGTTAATGATGTAAAACTATCTGTTGCCTTCAGAGGGGTCAAGAAAGAAGGGAGAAGAACTTTCCCTAAGAGAAGAATTTGTATTTTCCTTTGTAAAAACCCTATTTGGGAGGATTTTCATAGGTTGTTATATATAGAGGGTGTGAAAATGCCTGATTTCCACACCTTGCTCTATATCTGGGTTGCGAAGTTTCCACAGGTTGCTCTATAGCTAGGGTGCGGTGACCTCTGTACGTGGGAAAAAATGAGCATTTTCTTGATGCTTCCAGAAGGATAAGCTTCTATGGTGAGGTGGCCTCTGATTGGTTTGGATCTTACTCGCTTTCATGATTTAATGGGATCATCCTAACCTCCTCACCTTATCCTCTTCAACTTATAAAAAGAGAGGAGCTCTCATGGAGAAAGTTAGCTTGATTGGGTTGGAAATTCTTGAGCCTTTGAGATCAGAAATTTGGCTTCAGATTGTTAGCTTGGTTAGAGTGGATTTGAGCTTTGATTTGTCAAGATAGATTGTTAGTAGCTATCAGATCCATGGTCTCAGAATCCTTGGAGCAAGAAGTATGTGGGAAGAAAGGAACTGTTGGAAGGAACCTTACAACATCAAGGCATCTGGTTGTAATCTCTCTTCCTATTATTTAATATAATACAATGGCATGCTTCTTTTCCATAGAATTATCTTTATTTTATTGCATAATTCCTTGATCATATGCATAGGTTGTCATTGAATATACTTCTACTGCTTTCAATTTGGTTGGTTTGTGTCCCACTGCAAGATCAGTATCACAAGAGCACTGGAGCGAAATAGGAACAACAAAGACATAAGGAAGCGACACTTAAAGGTATGTCTCTTGTATTTTGTTTGGTAGAAAATTCGATGATTAGAGCCTAGGGAAAGCACCATGTCCTATCATATTTTGTTGTAGATCCAGGTGGATCTAGGGAGATTATTTTATGTCCGCATTTATCGATTTATCCTACAACACCTAATTAGAAATAAAAAATACTTGGCACAAATAAAAAAACGTCACCAAATATAAACATGAAAGTAAAGCAGGAAAACATGTGTAAGAAATTATTCTAAGGAAAATCAAATGCATCAATAAAATTAGGCAATGCATGAAAGTAAACACACAAAAGAAAGGAAAACATGAATGGAAGGAAAAAAATCATTCTAACTACTTCTCAAAGATCATATTCATGCCTACCCTATTGGATAACTAAGGGATGTGGCTGCAAGGTGAAATAAAATATCCAAATCAACCATTCAAGGAGCTTACCATCATATGGAAACCTTCCCTCGTGCTTGGTTATCATCCAAAACATGGATATGCCAAGCATCAAGTGGGTATCATGAATAATCTAACTCACTCTCAAGTTTGGAAACAAGGTAAGGTAATATCTATGAAGTAGAAAGCCCAAACTATACCAAGGTTGACTCACCTCTCCACAAAATTTCTCCATCCAAATGTCAATAGGGACAATGTAAACACAAAACTAGGTCAACCCATTGAATTTTCTTGTAATATCATTGAGGACAAAATATTGTGAAGGAAACACCAACAATGCAGATGGTTTGGAGTTATGCAACAACTTCACTTGGAGAGATTTTTTGTTTTGTTT
>ML822216.1:96180-126829 GCA_009831015.1 Picea engelmannii | reverse complement strand
TCATCTTGGAATTGTACATTTATGTGGGCATAAGGAGGTTGCCCCCTCAAAGAGGCTTATTATCTGAATTTCTCTCTTTTTCAAGGCGTTGAGTACTTATTCTGAGGTTTTTCTATGCTATATTGATATTTGGTTCTTAACATCCAGGGTCCCTTATTCATCAGCAGTTGGCAGCTTGATGTATGCAATGGTTTGCATAAGACCAAATATTGCACGTGCAGTGGTATTTGTGAGCAGGTATATGAACAATCCAGGTAAAGAACATTGGGATGAAGTAAAGTGGATTCTCAGGTATTTGAGAGGTATTTCCACTCATGCATTATGTTTTGGAGGTCCAGACACTTTTCTACAGGGATATATTGATTTAGATATGGCAGGTGATAAAGACAACAAGAGGAGCACCACAGGGTATGCTTTTACTATAGGTGGAACAATAGTAAGTTGGATTTTGAAACTGCAAAAGGTTGTTGCACTCTCAACAACAGAGGCAGAGTGCGTTGCTACTACAGAGGCTAGTAAAGAGATGATTTGGTTACAAAGGTTTATGAAGGAATTGGGAAAGAAACATGAGAATAGCATGTTGTACTGTGACAGTGGGAGTGCCATTCATCTTGCAAATAACTCAGCCTTCCATTCGAAGACTAAGAATATACAATTGAGGTACCACTTCATATGATTTGCCTTGGAAGATGGACATTTGAAGTTGGAAAAGATACACACTAGCCAGAATCCTATAGACATGTTAACAAAGGGAGGAACCAAGGAGAAATTGAGTTCCTGCTCAGTTTTAGTTGGTCTTCAAGAATGAATATGAAGATGAGAAATTTGTCAGGTCCAAGAAGGTTTAGAGCCCAACATATACAGTAGAAATGGAGCTGTTGAGATCAGTCTCCAAGTGGGATATTGTTGGTTGTGGAGCCTGATTATCTTCCTATTCAGAGGTCTTTTGTTTTCAGTTGTGTTTATACCCCATGAAGACTGTACACCTCAGAAGTATGTACATTCTTCCACGCAGGGGAGTGTAGAGGGGGGTTACCTCTGTGAGGTCTAGGGGGTACAGGGGCAGCATCCCCTAATGGGGGTTCGGGGGCGAATCCCCCGAAGGAAAAATTGCCTTGTAAAAGTATATTGTAATTTCATTGTAAATATGGACCGTTCATTATAAGGTCACAGATCTAACGGTATAAATTATGTTAGGGTTTTTTCCCTAGAAGGCAACCCTCTGTTATGAGGAAAATCTATTGCAACTATGCATTATCAAGAATATTGTATTCTAAGAGAAGAGACTATGAGAGAAAGAAGAGGAAGTTACAATGGGTTTGTTGTAGGTTGTATCCCTTCATTTGCTGGATAATAATAAAAGAAGGACCTGACAATTTCTCCGGTGGACGTAGTCCACACTGGGTGAACCACGTAAATCTGTCTCTATTGTATTGTGTATCTTTTGTGTTTTGTTTCTGCATTTGTTTTATTTTATTGCTCCACGGTCATGTTTTTCTAACAGCCTCCTCATCGATGGAATCATGATCAACATGGCCTGCAGACTACATATAATTTCAACAAAAACAATGTTATTTAAATAAAATTATATAAGCAAATAATAAAAATAACATAAAATGAAAGTGGAAATTGATAATCATTTACATGTTCTGCGGTTGACCCTTTTCCACGATCATCCTGCCACATTATAATATAATTAGAACCCCCAAATATTTAAAAAATTGTTAATGATAACAAAAAAAACAATGTTAAAGATAAGATTTACAACAATGTTAAAGATAATAAAAAAATATAATGCAATAAGTAGAGGTTTCTTAAAGAGGTGTTGCATAAGAACTTGCACACTATTAGTCAATGTTTCTATTCAATTCAAATGGTAATCCACTAATAACTCTTCCCCGGGAGCTATCTTTTTTATTGCGCACAGGACTATCCGATTCTCTTCACGTCCCTCATATATGCAATTTGGTTGTTTTCTTGTTGTCTCGGGTCATGTGTTGTTTATAAACCCTGTGATATTGTCGAAAGCTTTAGGCCTTCCATAAATATAGATAGTCCCTCCCTTATTTTTATCATTTTTTATTAGTTGTATATAATTTTTGGCAAGTGCATATCTTCGCATACTTTGCATGTACCGAACCATCTGCATCCAATCGTTATAATTGTAACACGGTCTGACATAGTCTATCAATTCAGTTACTGTATTGTATTTTACAATTATTCCATCCATGGAAAATATCCCCAAGCCATGCAGGGAGGATGGTGCAATGCGATATTTCCTATTTTTGATAACGAAGTCAACATCTATAGGAGGTAGTTCCTTAGGTACCCATTTTTTCACCAGATTATTATACCTAGGTGGAACCTGTATGTCTCCTATGTTCTCATCATCATAAGAGCATGATCCTCCTTCGGCAAGAAAAAATTCCATGCGTCTACAAAATTTTATTCTGACTTTTTCACCTCTAGTCCTTGTTTGTTTATCATATCTACTAGATGCAGTCTCATTTCCCTCTATTTGTCCTAATATTTCCTCACTCGATGAAGAAATATCTAACAGGTACATGTTTGGTTGTACCTTCAGTTGCATTTGCACGTGTTGTTAGTTAGTAGTCCATCATCATCCTAGTTCTAATTTATGAACTTTTTTTTCTATATTCAAAGTTCTAAATAATTTTTTTATATCTTTAGTTTTGGAGATGCACAATTAGACTAGGGTGCAATTACCAATATTAGTGGTCAAACACCTAATTTAATGTGTTATCCCTCTTGATTTTGGACATATTAAGGACATATTAATGTGATAACACTAAGGACATGATAAATTTATCATATGGATCTAAGAAACAAATAGTAGTAAGGTTGTTGTTTGTTGGATTTGTGCAAATTAGAATTATTATAAGAAATGTCCATTGAAGATGAGGGTCAATGTTATGTAGTAAGAAATCCAACCATCAGTTGGTGTGTTGCAAATCTTGGGTGCTTTAGTTGGAAATATGTCTAAGGCAAGACAAGAGTGGAACTATACAAATATTAGTTTTATTCAAGACAAGAGTAGAACTATACAAATATTGGTTTTGCTTAAGTTAAGTGTAGAACTATACAAATATTAGTTTTGTTCAATACAAGTTGAATAATAAGTTAGTTATGGCGATGGTTAAAAATAGTGCAACCCACATTTTTATGTAGGAAGTAGTGGTTGTTAAATTCAATGTGAAATTGAAATTGGTGTAGTCGTTTTTCAAGGCAGTAAGATATAGTAGTTAGTTGACAGAGACATGTAGAATTTAGTTAGTTTGTATGCCCTCAGGAGCAATTGGCCAAGAGTCCTCGAAATGGTTTGGGATGCGACTTACAACTGGGCATAAAATGAATATCGAGACTCGGATTGAGGAACTGTTGACTCCGATGGATTACTGGCATAGGATTTCAGCTAGACCACCCCTCACTCTCAGGTGCCATGCCTGAGAAGTTGCTTTACTTATTGATTTCGACAACTAGTGTTTTGCTTAGTTTGAAGCAATGAAACATTTGGATTATGAGGTCCAATTTATGAAACCATGCCTCGAGAGAAGATGGATAATTTGGTCACATAGTCCATGCCTAAACAAGCTTGCGACATCTCAAAAAACTCAAAAATGTTGCTCCGTTAGTTTGTTATGCCCTGAGTGGGAATTGGCCAAGACTCCCCGAAATGGTTTGGGATGCGACTTGCAACTGGGCATATAATTAATATTGAGACTCGGATTAAGGAACCATTGAATTCAATGGAATAATGGGATAGGATTTCATCTAGAGAACCCCTCACTCATGGGTGTCGTGTCTCAAAAGTTTCTTTAATCATTGATTTCGAGAACTAGTGTTTTGATTAGTTTGAAGCAATGTTGATCTAGATTATTTTTGGCACAAAATGAGAGCAGAGATATAATAAAGAAATGCACAGATATATCATGGATATTCAATAATATAACAGAAATGTATCAGAGATGCAACCATAAACACAGAGATACAGTAATACATGATTTCTATTCATGAAATAAATGTACATAGACTGTAAAATACAGAGTGAAAGACTCGCTAGAATGGTGGCATCTTATCTTTGAGAAGAAATGTGACGGCTACTCGCATTCGTGAGAAGATGATTTTTACAATGAGGCTCTAAGGGCATTTTTAACATAAGTAAAATCTAAAACCCTAACCTCGGAAGATGAAAAACCAAAAGATTTGCGGGCCCCAATGGGGGTAGTTGATACGTCAACTTCCCAGGGGCGTAACTTTGGCATACGATCTCCATTTGGGGTGCACAGTATCTCGTTGGAAATATCTATCCGAGAACTACGTATTTTGGGTGAGAAACATGATATACAATCCATGTTTCTCCCCATTTTCTCAAAAAACATCGTTTAGGGCCTCAAAATGGCCCTGGAAGTTAAAAACTACTAAAAATAGTAAATTGCCAAAATTGCTAGAAAATTGTTTTGAGCCAGTTGGAAAAGGGTGGGTGGCCACCGATATCCACCTGGATCAATCCTCCCTCCTTAGGAATCAATGTTCTCCATTGCGTTGAATTCTCGGGGGAGAGGGGAAAGTGATTGTTGAATCTGAATCTTAGTGAGTTGCTTGCCTTGTTGGAGATGTTGTGCTGCTTCGTTTGTTGAAGGTTGTCACAAACTTGTGGTTGGAAGCGTTGGACCTTTTTAACCAATATGGTTACATGAGATGACTGCGTGTAGAAGGAATCTTTGTTCTTTGCTGGAACATTGTCGACCTTCTTCTGTTGGATAGAAGGTGCTTGGGCCGACGTTGTAGTGGTTGCAGTATCCTTTTGTTCCCCTTTTGAACATTTTGTGGAGAAGATGAATTTTGTAGTATGAGATACTACCTTGCGATACTTTTTAGGTGGGACAATATTCAGAACTACCTCTGGTATTCTGTAGAGATGACCCCCCAAATTAACAATGATACTACGGGGTCGAGACTCATAAATAACATGGCGCTTCCACATATATGGCTAGCCCAAGAGGACATCACACACATCCAATGGGGAAACCTCACATAATAACTCATCCTTGAAGGTTTGGATGTTGTATGACAATTGACACTGCTAGCTAACACGAAGATCTCATCCTTGGCGAAGTCACCCGATGTTGTATGGTTGCGGGTGTGGTGTTGTCGACAATCCCAACTGTTTGACGACCTCTTATGATATGAGGTTCTTTTGGCTTCCGCTATCAACAATAAAATGCAGTGGGGTCCCCTTCACCCACATCTTTGAATGAAAAAGGTGCTCCCCCTCTTCAGGATCTGTTGGTTCTTCTGGTTGAATTGTTGTGGTCATGAAAATAACAGTGGGGTCTACGTCAATGATCTGTCTTTTCCCATTATTTTTAGAATCAGATTCTGAATCAGGGTTCAGCTCCTTGTCTTTGATCTCAGCCACCAATGACTATTTTGAGAGACATTCATCGGTGTTGTGCCAAAGACTTTTGTGGAAATCGTACCATTTTCCGATGTCCTTTGTCTTCTCGTGACCCTTCTTTTCCTGTGGCTTGGACTGCTTTTCAGGAGACTGTTTGTTAGGGTCATCTTTGTCATACTTTGGTTGTTGCGGATTTTCAAACCCGAACTCCCATTTGTTATGGTGCTTAAATTTCTTCTTGATTTTAACAACATATCAATAAGAAACACCAAGTGATGAGATGTCCATAAAATCCATTTCAGTTTGGATGTATCTATGTAGAGCCCCATGGTATTTCAGATCCAAATGTCATTCAGAGTCTTTGATACCCAGCTTGGTGCGCAAGGTATGGAAGGTATTGGCGAAATCCGGAACTGCTTGGCCCCTCTCTTGCCACGGTGTGGTCATCTCATGTACTGGTCCTCACAGTTGTCAATAGGGTAATATTTTTCCTTTACCGCATCAATGAAAAAATCCCAAGTGGGCTCGACCCCATATATTCCAAACTCCTATGTGGAAATCTTCTCCCAGTAAGTTTTCCACCAATGTTTGACATGGGGGAGAGATTTAAGGAGTGCGAAGGTGATATTTTCTTGTCAGAAAAATTTTGAACAGAGAAATAACCTTCTAGCAGATTTAACCATTTGTCTAGGGCTTCTGCATCTATTTGTCCTTCAAATATTGGAATATCAAAATTAACTTGTACCTTGAAAGGTGAGGTGCCTCCAAATTGAATGCTTGATGAATATGCACCTATTGCTATCAGTAGGCATTGAAGGATGTGGGAAAAATTCTCCATCATTTCATCCATTTGTCACATGAGAGATTGCTCAAGCAACAGACTGATAGGATCGTCTGCTTCGGTCTTTTTTATTTTCTTCCTCCATTGAGGGTTTCTTGGGTGTGAGAGCACGATTTTCCTCAAGATATACAAACTCAAGAACCAACTTGTTATACTCGGACCTCGTCGGGGACATGCACTAAAAAATGATCAAGAGTAGCTTGCTCTGATACCACTGATCCAGATTATTTTTGGCACAAAATGAGAGCGGAGATATAATAAAGAAATGCACAGAGATATCGCAGATATCCAATAATATAACATAAATTTATTAGAGATGCAACCATAAACACAAAGATACATTAATACATGATTTCTATTAATGAAATAAATGTACAGAGACTGTAAAATATAGAGTGAAAGACTCGCTAGAATGGTGGCAACTTATCTCTGAGAAGAGATGGGACGGCTACTCCCATATGTGAGAATATGATCGTTAAAATGAGTCTCTAAGGGCCTTTTTAACATAAATAAAATCTAAAACCCTAACCTCGGAAGATGAAAATCCAAAAGTTTTGCAGGCCCTGATGGGGGTAGTTGATACGTCAACTTCCCAGGGGCGTAACTTTGGCATATGATCTTTGTTTGGGGCGCACGATAGCTCGTTGTAAAGATATATATGAGAAATACACCTTTTGGGTGAGAAACATTAATCTATGATCCATGCTTCTCCCCGTTTTCTCAGAAAACATCGTTTAGGGCCTCAAAATGGCCCCGGAAGTTAAAAACTGCTAAAAATAGTAAATTGCCAAAATTGCCAAAAAACTATTTTGAGCCAGTTGGAAAAGGTGGGTGGCCACCGATATCCACCTGGATCAAATGAAACATTTGGATCAAGGTGAAAATTTACGAAACCATTCCTTGGGAGCGGATGGATAATTTGGTCACCTAGTTCATGCCTAAACAAGCTTGTAGCATCTCACAGAGCTCAAAAATGTTGCTCCGTTAGTCTTTTATGCCCTGAGTTGGAATTGGCCAAGAGTCCCAAAAATGAATTGGGATGTGACTTGCAACTGGGCATAAAACGAAAACCAAGACTCAGATTGAGGAACTGTCATCTCCGTTGGATTCCTGGCATAGGATTTTAGCTAGAGAACCCCTCACTCCCGGTTCCAACCCCTCGGAAGTTGTTTTTTTCATCGATTTCGATAACTAGTGCTTTGCTCAGTAAGAAGCAATGCAACATTTTGATTTAGGGTTCCAATTTACAAAACCATGCCTCGGGAGTGGATGGAAAATGTGGTCACCTAGTCCATGCCTAAACAAGCATGTAGAATCTCATGGAGCTCAAAAATGATGCTTCATTAGGATTTTATGCCCCAAGGAGGAATTGCCAAGAGTCCCCGAAATGGTTTGGGATACAAATTGCAACTGGGAATGAAATGAAAACCGAGAGTCAGATTGAGGAACCGTCAAATCTGATGGATTCCTAGGATAATATTTCATCTAGATCACCCCTCACTCATGAATTCCATGCCTTGGAAGTTGCTTTAATCATTGATTTTGAGAACTAGTGTTTTACTTAGTTTGAAGCAATGAAACATTTGTATTAAGGAGACAATTTTATGAAACCATGCCTCGGGAGTGGATGGATAATTTGGTCACCTATTCCATGCCTAAGCAAGCTTGCAGCATCTCAATGAACTCAAAAATGTTGCTCCTTTAGTCTTTTATGCCCTGAGCGAGAATTGACCAAGAGTCCCCGAAATGGTTTGGGATGCGACTTGCAACTAGGCATAAAACAAAAACCAAGACTCGAATTGAGGAATCATCGTCTCTGTTGGATTCCTGGCATAGGATTTTAGCTAGATCACCGCTCACCCCCAGTTCCAACCACTCAGAAGTTGTTTTTTTCATGAATTTCGATAGCTAGTGCTTTGGTTAGTAAGAAGCAATGCAACATTTGGATTTAGGGGTCCAATTTATGAAAACATGCCTTGGGAGAGGATGGACAATGTGGTCACCTAATCCATGCCTAAACAAGCATGCAAAATCTCATGGAGCTCAAAAATGATGCTCTGTTAGGCTTTTATGCCCGGAGGAGGAATTGCCAAGAGTCCCCGAAATGGTTTGGGATGCGACTTGCAACTGGGTATAAAAAAAAACGAGACTCAGATTGAGGAACCATCGACTCCGATCGATTTTTGGGATAGGATTTTAGATAGATCACCCCTCACTATTGGGTGCCATGCCTCGAAAATTGATTTACTCATTGATTTCGAGAACTAGCATTTTGCTCAATTTGAAGAAAACCAACATTTGAATTAAGGGGTCCAATTTATGAAACACTGTCTGGGGAGCGGATGGAAAATATAGTCACCTAGTCCATGCCTAAAAAATCTTTCATCATCTCACGGAACTCAAAAATACTGCTCCCTTAGGTTTTTATTCCCTCAAAAACAATTCGCCAAGAGTCCCCGAAATGGTTTGGGATGCGACTTGCAACTAGGCATATAACGAATATCGAGACTCAGATTGAGGAAATGTCGACTCCGATGGATTCCTAGGATAGGATTTCATCTAGATCACCCCTCACTCAAGGGTGCCATGCCTCAGAAGTTTTTTTCATTATTGATTTCGAGAACTAGTGTTTTTCTCAGTTTGAAGCAATGCAACATTTAGATTAAGGGGCCAATTTACGAAACCATGCCTCGGGAGTGGATGGATAATTTGGTCACCTAGTCCATGCCTAAACAAGCTTGCAACATCTCATGGAACTCTAAAATGTTTCTTCGTTAGTATTTTATGACCTGAGCGGGAATTGGCCAAGAGTCCTCGAAATGGTTTGGGATGTGACTTGCAACTGGGCATAAAACAAAAAATGAGACTCGGATTGAGGAACCGTCATCTCTGTTGGATTCTTGGCATAGGATTTTAGCTAGATCACCCCTCACTCTCAGTTCCAACCGTCATCTCTGATGGATTCTTGGGATAGGATTTCATCTAGATCACCCCTCACTCATGAATTCCATGCCTCAGAAGTTGTTTTAATCATTGATTTCGAGAACTAGTGTTTTTCTTAGTTTGAAGCAATGCAACATTTGGATTAAGAGGACAATTTATGAAACCATGCATCAGGAGTGGATGGATAATTTGGTCACCTATTCCATGCCTAAGCAACCTTGCAGCATCTCACGGAACTCAAAAATGTTGCTCCTTTAGTCTTTTATGCCCTGAGCGGGAATTGGCCAAGAGTCCCCGAAATGGTTTGGGATGTGACTTGCAACTAGGAATAAAACAAAAATCGAGACTCGAATTGAGGAATCGTCATCTCTTTTGGATACCTGGCATAGGATGTTAGCTAGAGCACCCCTCACTCCCAGTTCCAACCACTTGGAAGTTGTTTTTTCATTGATTTCGATAACTAGTGCTTTGCTTAGTAAGAAGCAATGCAACATTTGGATTTAGGGGTCCAATTTACAAAAACATGCCTAGGTAGAGGATGGACAATGTGGTCACCTAATCCATGCCTAAAAAAGCATGAATAATCTCATGGAGCTAAAAAATGCTACTCTATTAGGCTTTTATGCCCGGAGGAGGAATTGCCAAGAGTCCCCGAAATGGTTTGGGATGCGACTTGCAACTGGGCATAAAACAAAAACTAAGACTCATATTGAGGAACCGTCGACTCCAATGGATTTCTAGGATAGGATTTCAGATAAAGCACCCCTCACTCCTGGGTTCCATGCCTCGGAAATCGATTTACTCATTGATTTCGAGAACTAGTGTTTTGCTCAGTTTGAAGAAAACCAACATTTGGATTAAGGGGTACAATTTATGAAATAGTGTCTCGGGAGAGGATGGAAAATATAGTCACCTAGTCCATGCCTAAAAAATCTTGGAACATCTCACGGAACTCAAAAATGTTTCTCCCTTAGGGTTTTATGCCCTCAAGAACAATTCGCCAAGAGTCCCCGAAATGGTTTGGGATGCGACTTGCAACTGGGCATATAACGAATATCGAGACTTGAATTGAGGAACCATTAACTCCAATGGATGCCTGGGATAGGATTTCATCTATATCACTCCTCACTCAAGGGTTCCACGCCTCAAAAGTTGCTTTAATCATTGATTTCGAGAACTAGTGTTTTTCTCAATTTGAAGCAATGCAACATTTGGATTAAGGGGCCAATTTATGAAACCATGCCTCGGGAGCGGATGGATAATTTGGTCACCTAGTCCATGCCTAAACAAGCTTGTATCATCTCATGGAACTCTAAAATGTTGCTTCATTAGTCTTTTATGACCTGAGCGGTAATTGGCCAAGAGTCCTTGAAATGGTTTGGGATACAACTTGCAACTGGGCATACAAAAAAAAATGAGACTCGAATTGAGGAACCATTGTCTCTGTTGGATTCTTGGCATAGGATCTTAGCTATATCACCCCACTCTCGGTTCCAATCCCTCGGAAGTTGTTTTTTTCATCGATTTCGATAACTAGTGCTTTTCTTAGTAAGAATCAATGAACATTTGGATTTAGGGGTCCAATTTACGAAACCATGCCTCTAGAGCGGATGTAAAATGTGGTCACCTAGTCCATGCCTAAACAAGCATGCAAAATCTCATGGAGATCAAAAATGCTGCTCTATTAGTTTTTTATGCCCTCAGGAGAAATTGGCCAAGAGTCCCCGAAATGGTTTGGGATGTGACTTGCAACTAGGCATATAACGAATATCGAGACTCGGATTGAGGAACCATCAATTCCGATGGATTCTTGGGATAGGATTTCATCTAGAGCACTCCTCACTCACTGGTGCCATGCCTCAGAAGTTGTTTTAATCATTGATTTCGAGAACTAGTGTTTTTCTCAGTTTGAAGCAATGCAACATTTGGATTAAGGGGCCAATTTACGAAACCATGCCTCGGGAGAGGATGGATATTTTTTTCACCTATTCAATTCATAAACAAGCTTCCATCATCTCACGGAACTCAAAAATGTTTCTCCATTAGTTTTTCATGCCCTGAGCAGGAATTGGCCAAGAGTCCCCGAAATGGTTTGGGATGCAACTTGCAACTGGGCATAAAAAAAAAACCGAGACTCGGATTGAGGAACCATCATCTCTGTTGGATTCCTGGCATATAATTTTAGCTAGAGCACCCCTCACTCCCGATTCGTTCCCTTAGGAAGTTGTGTTTTTTATCAATTTCGATAACTAGTGCTTTGCTCAGTAAGAAGAAATGCAACATTTAGATTTAGGGGTCCAATTTACGAAACCATGCCTCTGGAGTGGATGGAAAATGTGGTCAACTATTCTATGCCTAAAAAAGCATGCAAAATCTCATGGAGCTCAAAACTGTCACTCCGTTAGGTTTTTATGCCCTCATGAGAAATTAGCCAAGAGTCCCCGAAATGGTTTGGGATGCGACTTGCAACTGGGAATATAATAAATATCGAGAGTCATATTGAGGAACCGTTGACTCCGATGGATTCCTAGTATAGGATTTCATCTAGAGCACCCCTCACTCACGGGTGCCATGCCTCAGAATTTGCTTTAATCATTGATTTCGAGAACTAGTGTTTTGCTTAGTTTGAAGCAATGCAACATTTGGATTAAGGGGCCAATTTATGAAACCATTCCACGGGAGAGGATGGATAATTTTTTCACCTTATCCATGCCTAAACAAGATTTTATCATCTCACGGAACTCAAAAATGTTGCTCCGTTAGTATTTTATGCCCTGAGCGGGAATTGGCCAAGAGTCCCTGATATGGTTTGGGATGCAACTTGCAACTGGGCATAAAATGAAAAACGAGACTCGGATTGAGGAACCGTCATCTCTGTTGGATTCTTGGCATAGGATTTTAGCTAGAACACCCCTCACTTTTAGTTCCAACCCCTCGAAAGTTGATGTTTTCATCGATTTCGATAACTAGTGCTTTGCGCAGTAAGAAGCAATGCAACATTTGGATTTAGGGGTCCAATTTACGAAACCATGCCTTTGGAGCGGATGGAAAATGTGGTCACCTAGTCCATGCCTAAACAAGTATGCAAAATCTCATGGAGCTAAAAAATGCTACTTCGTTAGGCTTTTATGCCCGAAGGAGGAATTTCCAAGAGTCCCCAAAATGGTTTGGGATGCGACTTGCAACTGGGCATAAAATGAAAACCAAGACTTGGATTGAGGAACCATCGACTCTGACAGATTCCTGGGATAGGATTGTAGCTAGATCACCCCTCACTCCTAGGTGCCATGACTCATAAGTTTCTTTACTCATTGATTTTGAGAACTAGTGTTTTGCTCAGTTTGAAGAAAACCAACATTTGGATTAAGGGGTCCAATTTATGAAACACTTCCTTGGGAGCGGATGGAAAATATAGTCACATATTCCATGCCTAAAAAATCTTGCAGCATCTCAGGGAACTCAAAAATGTTTCTTCGTTAGTCTTTTATGCCCTGAGCGGGAATTGGCCAAGAGTCCCCGAAATGGTTTGGGATGAGACTTGCAACTGGGCATAAAATGAAAACCGAGACTCGGATTGAAGAACCGTCATCTTTGTTGGATTTTTGGCATAGGATTTTAGCTATATCACCCCTCACTCCCAATTCCAACCCCTCAGAAGTTGTTTTTCTCATCAATTTTGATAACTAGTGTTTTCCTCAGTAAGAAGCAATGCAACATTTGGATTTAGGGGTCCAATTTACAAAACCATGCCTCAAGAGTGGATGGACAATGTGGTCACCTATTCCATGCCTAAACAAGCATGCAGAATCTCATGGAGCTCAAAAATGTTTCTTCGTTAGGATTTTATGCCCGGAGGAGGAATTTCCAAGAGTCCATGAAATGGTTTGGGATGCGACTTGCAACTAGGAATAAAATGAAAAAAGAGACTCATATTGAGGAACCATCGACTCCGATGGATTCTTGGGATAGGATTTCAGCTAGAGAACCCCTCACTCTTTGTTCCAACCCCTCGGAAGTAGTTTTTTTCATCGATTTCGATAACTAGTGCTTTGCTCAGTAAGAAGCAATGTAACATTTGGATTTAGGGTCCAATTTATGAAACCATGCCCCAAGAGATGATGGATAATTTGGTCACCTAGTCCATGCCTAAAAAATATTGCATGATCTCACGGAACTCAAAAAAATTTCTCCATCAGTCTTTTATGCCCTGAGCGAGGATTGAGGAACTATCATCTTTGTTGGATTCCTAGCATAGGATTTTAGCTAGAGAACCCCTCACTCCCAGTTCACTCCCAGTTCACTCTCGGTTCATGATTAGATTTTAGTTTCCCTAAACGTTAGTTTTGAGGCTGCATGTATTACTGTCCAAGAGGTTGGGAGAAAGAAGAGGAACCTCACTTATTTTCGAGAAAAGGGACACAACACTCCCTATTGTAGGGGAAGGCTAGTATAAGAAGTAGCATTTACCAGATAGAGGGGGGATAAAAGTAGTCTTTGACCACTAATTCCAGAATGGGATCATCCTTTTTAAGCAGGACAAGGAATAAAATATATTCAAGGGAATTTTATGTATTTCCATCAAGGACATGGACAATTCTGATGTGGACAATTTTGCATGGAGGAATTTCTCCCGGACCTCTTCATGAAAGATTGTGAATCTATGGTGCATGTAAAAATATGTGAGATGTGAGTTTATGATAATATTTTGAATTCTCCAATAACATTCTCCATTGACCTTGTGTAAACCATTCCATTTGGTTTTTGTTGCACTAAGTGTAAAGAACAATGTTGGAGAATTATAAGACGTAAGTTAGGTATGAGCTATTTGTTACCTCTTTATTACCTTTTATTTTAATTGTATCCATATTTTGTATTGATCAAATGAGGAATTAACCCGAAACTGATGCCAATAGACACAAACTCAATCCTAAGGCCAACTAAGGAGAAAACATAACACATGCTAATTAATCTAGGAGTCAAGCATGCAAACAAACCTTCTCATAAAGAAGCGTTAATTGGTGATGGAATCCAACACCACAGAATCAATGCGCGGAGGGGATAAGTTTCGGCGGGTGGCAAAGTTACATTGACAACCTGCTTAACGAACTAACGCCCTGGTGCAAGTTACCTCACCGAGCAATGGGAAACCATCCAAGGATTCCAAGTGAGTCTAGCCAACATCGATCCCAGGTACAACACCACCTTCCCTGTGTTGTCACCTTGTGTAGGAAGTCTAAAATATTATGGCCTCTATGGTACCACCTACTATACCAAAGAAGAGGGGGGATAGTCGACAGTCGACACCAAGACCAACAAAGCAAGGTTGATTACTCTAAGGGCCCCAATACGACCTCGTGATTGACCCTTGTGTTAGAAGGGATTACCAAAGTTAGTGATATAGAAATTGGATTTCACTCCCTAACTCAAGGCTTTATGTTTTTTTAGCATCTTTGGAAAGTTATTCTCACAATAATATTCCAAATCTCTACGCCTAAGATAAGATGGGTTTGAAGATCCCTAGAAAGGTTGCTAGATAAATTTTAATTAGTGCTTGATTTTAGGTTGTTGTTACTCAAAGAAGTGGTCGTGAAACTGATGGCATTTTGAATCGACTCTTTAAACCATGCAAGAGGAAAATGAAATGCAAGAAATTCAACTTCGTTGAAAACTAGCTATGGGAAGGAGCAAGAGGTTTTAAGCAAAGAAATAATTTCTTGATAGATTATTATGTGTGCAGTACTGTAAAATGACCCAAATTTTAAAAATACCATGCAAATGTCATAGTTCACTTAGTACACTTATACAACATTGAATCAAATGTCAGCATTTCTAACATAGTAAACTATTATGATTATAGATATCACCATACACATCTTGAATACTCATAAAGAAAAAATGATACAAATCCTTGTTTCATAAGAGGAATGTCACATAAGGATTTCAAAGTAAGATACAACATTCATTTACATGATCTAGGTTCTTATTCATGCCCCCCTTCATTGGACCAAAAGAAAACACGATTCAAAAATCCATACTCTCCACTTTTTAATAAAACATGATTCAAATACATCCTCTCCTCTTTTTAGTCCTTGCAAGGAAAGGACTATAATTTTTAATAGTGACTAGGGGGAATAAAAAAGATTGAAACTATTTTATATTAAAGAGTATATAGGGGCACACACATGCATATACTTAACCCAAGAGGGTGGGAGTGAGAATATGCATGAGGGAAACTAGTTTTTAGATGGTTGTGATATAAATACATGCAAATCAACAAGAAAATATATGGGTAAATATGACGGTATTGAAAAAGAATTCAATAGTTTAATTTGGCCAATAGAAAAGTATAAAACAAAAGGTATGAAAAATGATTTTTAATTATGCTATGACTAGTTCTTATTATCAATGTTTATACCACCTTTGGCTTACATCTTGTAAACCCCAATATTATTCCTCACATATGTATCATTTTTTTAAAATCTAAACTTTTCTCCATCTTACAACGCTAAGTAGGCCTATCATTCAATATTTCAACAAAACATTGCATATGCCTCAATTTTCATTCATTAATATGCCTAAGATATGGTTATTCATTCCAAATATAAGTCAAGCAAATGCCACCCTTCCCCAAGAGACATTGGAATTCTCATTTATACTCCATATTAGGATACATTGGTCAGTTTCCCTCAACCACTAAAGTTAGCACGAATGTCTTCCACTTGTATTAGTGGATGTGATTAATGCATGGAAATGTGTCCCATGATGTTCCAAACAGACATTGTTAAGGTGCTTGTAGATACTTGAAGATACTTGATTTGATTGTTTTCTCAAATTGGATCATCCAAAGTTGATCTAATAGTGGCACTCTTCACTTTGTGGTTTCTCCTAATTATGGTTGGTGATATTTTTGGATTTTCTCTCAAGCGTGTTGATGCAGGAGCATCTGCTCACATCATAAATTTCTAAATTTTGATTAGGCCTTAGGGTCTTGAACCAGCGCAATAAGGGGTTTTTGTAAACTCATTGTAAATTATTTTGAAATTCCTTAGTTTTGGAGTTCAATTCTAGAAGGTTTTAGTGAAAGTAGTGAATACCAATTAGTGATGAGTCATAGGAATTAGGTGTCAATGAGTCATGAAACTAAATTTCCAAATTTGTGGAATGACTTGAGGGGATGTAAAAGATCCGAATTTTGAAACATTGTAGAGGATAGGATTGAAAATTATATTATTAGAATCAGTTCAATATTTACAAGAGTTAGTTGTAGTGAAATGGAAGTGCAATCATGATCTATATAGTGTATTGGTTATAGAACTAACTCCACATGAGTGGAATTTTCATACAGGTAATTGGAAGTCTGGTATGCCTTGTCTTTGCTTGTAATGTATGGGATATTTCTTATTTATGAAACCGTGGTACAAGAAATAGTTGTGATACTTGTGAAATAATGTTGACATGTATTTCCCTGTGTTAAATGAGCATATTTGAAGAGAAGAACCTCACTCGAATGGAAATATGAAGAAGTTTGATAGTAAAAGAAATCAAGTTACTTATGGCTAACTATAGGAAGAGAAATAAGCATGCATGAAGGAAGTCGTAATAAGATATTTTGGCCAATAGATAGTTTGGGTCTTTTGGGAAATAGACAGTTTGCAAACATATTCAAATATATCAAGAAAAAATGACCTATTGGTATATTGATAGACCCAAAAAGAGGGACAATGAAACTCAACATTCTCGCTAGGTTTCATTCGCATCAATCAAGCTAATCCTTTGTTCCTGCCCGCATGCAAAATCAAACTAGATATCCTCCTTATCCAGTGGCCTTGCAGATCCTATGTGCCCTCTATTATAGATCTCCCCCTCAAGATGTCTCACAGATCTTTGTGCCCTCTATGCACATCTCCTCCTTGCGAAAAGGTTTCAGTCTGGCTCTCTTTGGAAAAATCGTGGCAGGGTTTCATTCTGTCTCTGTTTGGAAAAATTGCGGCAAGGTTTTATCCTGGCTCTGTTTGGAAAATAGGGGTCAGCGTTGAGTGTTTCGAAAATATGAGTCGCATAGGCGGGAATTCATGTGTATAACATATATCATATGTTACATATAATATATATTACATATGTAATATATGTAACATATATTATATATGTAATATTTATTATATATATAATATATAATATATGTAACATATATTATTTATGTAACATATAATATATATTATATATGTATTATATATAATATTAACATATATAATGTTGACAATGACATAGTATAGTAATGATCCATGACAAAGTCGATGATAATAATGAAGACAATGACGATGATAACGATGATGATGATGATGAAGATGACAATTTTGGTTATGGTGATGACAATGATGCCATTAAATTGAGAGGACATGGGTAAATTGAGCACCCTCCAATTTTGAGATGGATGGGATAGAGGCCCCATATATTATCTCAATAAGTGTGCCATTGTAAAATATATCAAACTACCACATCACGAAGTGCATCTCCATAGCACTAAACCCAAGGTATCATGCACCTACTAATTTCTCCAAATGTAAATCAACCAAAATAAAGTGAAGGGGATAGAAGACCACAATCCCTCCACATCACATGAACTTCTCCACTAGGGGAAAACACTTTCGGAGAAACCAAAAGCTAGCACTCCCTCTTTGAGAGGAAAGTGTTTTCTCCAACACTAGTCTTGTCCCTTTCTACCTCAATTGTACTTTTAACCTACAAATCCAAGTCTACTGCAATATCAGAATCAATATTCATTGATCCCACACGAGGTTCTAGAAATTCCTCCTAAACATCACTCTCCTCCATCATGGCATCACTCCACCTCCATGTGGACATTCAAGGGCCATTCAAGGAGATGATAGAAATTTCAACACCTCCAACATCGAGGAAACCATTTCTCTTGAATGGGGATGACATGTTAAGGCCCTACTTTATCCTCCTTACTTTGGATTACCTAGGAATTAGTAATTAATGTACGAGACCATATTCTTTGAATAAGGCTTTCTAGGTAGTTAGTTGTTAGTTACTCAATGTAAAAGGGTCCTATTTATTAAATAATTCCCATTAAGTGATTTGTATTTATTATGAATGAAAGGGTTATATATCTTTGTCCATGTTATTTAATTTTCTACTATTTATATTTCTTGAGTAATTTCTCAATGATCATTGTTTCTACTAGTCAAGTACATTACATTATTACCTCCATCGCGCTTGTACTCCTCCAAGTGACATGTTAGCCTCTTGTGAAATAATGCTCCTATGTAAGGGATAATTTATTTCATATGAAACTAAGGATACTTTCATAGCTTGTGAGATGCATCTAATTGTTGTAATATCACACATCACATAAATTTTGCTTTCTAGAGATCATCAAAATCATTTCCATACAAGAACAAAATTTAGTGTATATTTAGTATTTTAGGTTCTATTGCATAGAGTGGGTTTGTGAGTGATATTTGAGTCTGGAAACCCTCACATATCATCAAGGTATGCATACAGTCTATCCATGTTAAATTTCGGTGCATACAAAAAAAAATTGAAAAAAAATCAACATTGGCCCCATTCACAAGTCATTTTTGCTCATCATGTACTCTAGCTCTAGTACAGTGCCTTTTAATATATGTTTCCTTTAAATTTCGATTGATAAAAAAAAAAAAAAATGAGGACGATATGGGTCAATACATAGAGTGGGTGGGTGAGTAATATTTGAGTCTGGGAACCATTCCATATCGTCAAGGCACGTGAACAATCTATCCATGTCAAATTTTAGTGCATACAAAAACATTTTGAAAGAATTTCAACGTTGGCCCCATTCACATGTTACTGTTGTCCATCATGTACTCTATCCCTAGTATAATGTATTTTAGTTGTTTCCTTTAAAATACGATAGAGATGCACATCCTCACATCTATTACTGTAACAGAATGCAATAATGTCGATAAATAAGTACTTGATTAACCACAGAAGCTTCAATATCAGTTATTTCTTGTCTTTGATTTTTGCTCTCATCTAAATAATCTTTTGGTCTATACGAAATATTAATACAAATCATTATTTAAATATGAAATCTCATCTATTTCCTTCTTCTCAGCATGACCAAAATCATGGGCCTAATTGGCATGATTTTGGTTCTGAACGACACAGACAATGAATATAAAGAGTGGGTGTGTAAGTGATATTTGAGTCTCGAAACCCTCCCATATCGTCAAGGAATAAAAAAAAGTCTATCCATGTCAAATTTTGGTGCATACATAAACATTTTGAAAAAAAAAATCAATGTTGGCCCCATTCACAGGTCATTGTTTCCCATCATGTACTCTAACCCTAGTACAATGTATTTTAATAGTTGTTTCCTTTAAAATTCAATCGAGAAAATTAAAACAAAATGAGGATGACATGGTTGATATATAAAGTGGGTGTGTGAGTGATATTTGAGTCTGGAAACCCTCCCATATCTTCAAGGCATGCAAAAATTCTATCCATGTCAAATTTTGGTGCATAAAAAAACATTTTGAAAAAAAATCAACATTAGCCCCATTCACAGGTCATTGTTGCACATCATGTACTCTAGCCCTAGTACAATGTCTTTTAATATTAGTTTCCTTTAAAATTCGACCGAGAAAATTAAAACGAAATGAGGACGAGATCGGTCGATATATAGAGTGGGTGTGTGAGTAATATTTGAGTCTAGAAACCCTTCCATATCATCAAAGCATGTGAACAGTCTATCCATGTCAAATTTCAGTGCATACATAAACATTTTGAAATAATTTCAACATTGGCCCCATTCATAGGTTACAACTATCCATCATGTACTCCATCCCTAGTACAATGTCTTTTAGCTATTTCCTTTAAAATACGATCGAGACACACATCCCCGCATCTAGTGCAATACCTTAGCTATCATCAATACCTATTTCCCTGGTACACACAAACTTAAGGTTCTTAGGGCACAAGACCTTAGCTATCATAAAAGAATGAAAACAAGTTCCTTATAATATTGTTGAAGATTCTGAAGCTGATCAAGAGCCTTTAACAAGTCCTCAAACCAACATAACAAAAATTTGAACATTAAGAGGGATATAGGAATCATGATTAGGTTTTGTACATTGAAAATGGGTGTACATGCATAAACATTGCAAGTTGGAAACAATGGCCTAAATCCCTAGCTAAACCTTCTTGAGCTCATGAACCACCATCTAAAAACACCTAAAAACCATGACACGAGTCCTCTCTAGAGAGTCTTTGGCATCCAATTAGTTGAATATGGATGACATTATAAGGTCTTCTTGATCATCATGGATGGGTATTATGTTCATGACTATAGTCCACTTGTATTCCAAATGTCCACTTTAAAGGGTCTATGTTGTGGTTTAAGGCCTTGATTGTGGCACATTAGATCAATAATATTAATCTAGGGAATAATTCTCTAGATTTATCCCCCGAAAAATGGTATGAGACCCACCTGTCATGAAAAAATCCTTCTAATGGAACCCATATCCCACTCTAAGTATATTTACCTCCTATAGAGGGCATGTTTTGTGGTTAATTTGTATCCTTGTGCATGGCCATTGGTCCCTAGAATATGACATCTAGGTCCTAAATTATTTATATAGAACCACAAAAAAATTCATAAGAGTCATGCGCAACCATTGAAACAATAAACACAACCATATCATGTGCAACCATGAATCTAAGACCCATCATATGCCACCATTGAAATAATAAACACAACCATATCCATGGCTTCTCAAGGTAGTTTTTAAATGGGCGATTGGAAATGTTGAAGTAATTTAAGGAAGGTTTACATACTAATTGAAATTATTTTATTTAATAATCGGTTCATCATCTTGATGATGACCTTATATCATGATTTTCTAATTGGAAATATGCTTATATGTTTTGTAAAGAGAGGGAGTAAATCCTCATAGATTCAAGGACACGAAACATATATAATTTTTTAGAAAGTATAATTGGTATAGATATATGAAGAAAAAAAACTAAGAGTAAGTGTTTGTGATAAATAATGAAGGATACAAGGAATGTTTACCATAGCCTTTCTTTTAAGAATCTATAACATCATGGTATGTCATCACGATGACCACTTTGATGTCATATCCTTATCAGAATCATATATGTTAGTTTCATGAAGTCACTTCATTCTGCCTAGAGGGGAATCAGGGACAATTTTCATATTTGAGACGGAAAACCCAATATCAATGGCCTCTAATCCATCCTTCGAGGGAGGACAAGGTTCCCCAATCAAATCTTCTAGGAAGACTATATCAAATTTTGTTTAAGTAAATGGTTGTTGATTTTCTTTGGCAAGAGAAACTTCATCATCTCACATTGGTTGCTTAGGAAAATTCCAATTTTTTTATTTGGATTTGGTCCCTTTTTCCCTTGAAGGATGAGCTCTTGCATGGGGATAAATATCATTTAAATGTCGTGTATGTACACAATCTCGTTCTAAATTTCCAAAAAAAAAATTATGTAACTACCCAAAGTATTCTCAATATCCTCAAAAATTGATATATACCAAGAATGAAATTTCTCAATTTTTGTTCCTTGTTCCTTGTTCTGTGTTCCTCATTCCTCATTCCGTGTTCCTTGTGTTAGGGTTCTATGATTTAGTCATCTGGTCTCCAGTTACCTATTTGGAAAATTTGCTCTGATCATTTTGAGAATGTCTTCATGATACGAAGCTCAAGAGTAATGGTCCAGTGGTGTATCTTATGTTTCAAAGAGGTTTCCAGGTATATCCAAAGTTGGCAAGTGATGGTTTGAACTTTTGAATATAAAAGGTCAAAGAAATAGCATTCAGCAGCTAAGGGTCAAATTTTTGTGTGTTGTAAGCTACCGAAAGTTCCTAGTTTTGACAGCTAAAAAGGTAGGCCCAACTCTTAGTTAGTTGCCGAAAGTGTAGAGTCTGCTAACGGTTATACTATCCCATCGGGTTCTCAAACCGCCATCATTACACAGGTCATGATGATCTTAAATACTGCTGAAATCGTCTATAAAAATCATTTGTCACGATATAGGTGTTTTTATTATGATTTTAATTGATGTTTTAAAAAATCATTAAAACCTAAGCTGTCAGATCCAAAATCCTTACTGTCATTTCAGGACTCTGCCATCGTTAAAAATCATTTGTCATTATCAAATTTGCCTAGCAAACCATATGGAGCTCTCTATCTTGAATGAGCATTATAGTTTCTTGTCTACCAAGTGTTCATTTCAAAGGTTGTCATTCAAACCACTAGTCTACCTCACGCATTTTCCTCCATTTGAATTCCATTTCACCCTACATTAGCGTTGATCTTCCACTCCAGCTCGATTTTTTTGTTTGCAGTTATTAACATTTGTTACAGATGGACAATGGAGTAAATTTGCTCAGGAATGAGTTGAATGATGTCTTATATCTGGAATCTCATCATGAGATTTGCCAGATGTTCAAAGAAGTAGGTTGCTATAGGTATTGTGATAAATTGCAGGGGTATCACCAAGGTGTTGCTGAAGCCTTTGCTCAAAGCTTTGATGGACCAAAAGTAACCTTGGGTCCAATGGTAATGAAAATTGATGAAGCCGGTGTTGAAGCAACAACAGAGATGCCCAGGTAAGGTGAGATATGGTTTAAAACAAATCCCACTAAGGATATTGAGTTTAGGTCTTACCTTAAGCCTGAATTTCAAAGCATTATTTGGTAGAAGGATGTTCCCAGGTCTTACCTAGAGGAGAAATGGTAGCATTTGCTTAAGGCAATTCAAGTGTACATCACTTGTGAGGGTAGATATGGTAGAGTCATGGTCTATCACTTCAAACTGATGAATCATTTTACAGGCAAGTGTCCTCTGAATTTACTGCATTAACTTCATAGGAGCTTGACTAAGATGTCACACCAAGATCAAGCTAAGACTGATAATGTGCACGGTATGATTTTCCATCATGGCCTCATAAATATTATAGTGATGGAGGAACTCCAGAGAAGAGAGAATACATGGGATTATCTCCTATTTTGGGGAGAATTTGAGCAAGAGATCTAGCATAAGGGTAATAAGACACCTACAAACAAGTCATCTACACCAACGAATAACAAGAGAAAGAGAAGGGATATGTCACCAATTCAGACAGAAGAGCCAACTCCTTCATCTAGTTTCAAGAAGAAAAAAAAGAAACTTGATTTTGATCAAGGAATTGAGGGCCAAAACAATGTTTCTAATAGGAACATTCTGAATTTTCCATACTCAGATTCTGAGTATGAACCACCTATGGAGGAGAGAGGCGAAATTGAGGTTGAAGCTCTAGACTTTGAAGTACCTGAGACATCAATAAAGAAGAATATCAACAAATCTTTAAATATTCAGAAGTTGAAGAAGGCGATAGAAGAGATCAAGTAGTTAGACATACATATAAAATCAGTAAATCAAACCCTACATAACACATCAGATGAGGTAAGAGATTGTTTTGAAAGGTTAGCTAAAATGCATGTAAAGGAGCATAAGAAGAATAAGAATTTTTTCAAGGAGAATCATAAGTTGCATAAAATGGTTAGGTGCTTAAGGATCAAACTAATGCTTAAAGATCCTAAGTCATGAACACATCCTCATCTAGAATCTCTAGAAGAAGTTGTTGTGAACCTCAATGAAGATCCTGAAGGGTAGACAGATCGAAGAAATTCCATTTTTGCAATTTTGGAAACGATTTCAAAGACCTGCAGTTTTGGCATCTTAGCTGGGTTTGAAAAGGCGTTGTTAGTTGTCGAATCCCATGACTTTTAGCAGCTTATCCTACTCGGTTTCAGACACGTAAGCTGTCAAAAGCACAAATAGAGGCAGAACGTTAGTCTTTTTTTCCAGATCGAATATTTTTGCTGCCAAATCATTCAAGGAAGGTTTCAAATGAATTATAACTTTAAAATGGATAAATATCATCCTCTTTTCCAAGGTTTAGTGGCAAATACAAAGGATAAAAGGCTCAAAATTTATCCTATTTTTGGTTGAATATTTGCCCAGGCGCCAGAAAAGGATCTCGAGTTGCCTTGTCATCACCCAGAAGACTGTCGAAGATGTCGAAGATTGTTGAGGAATACCATATTATGATAAGGGCTTGAACCCTTAAGATGGGACTTAATCTTACTTTTGTGAAACTGTTTGAATATGTAATATTTTTAGTATTTCAGATCCTCTTTGATAGAATCTTAGGTTTTGATGTACTGGCTATAAAGCCTATGCTTTCAAAGGAAGGAGGGGTTTCGACTTGGTGGGACCTGATGGGAGGATAGTCTAGAAACATCACTATCTATTGTAAATATGTTCAACAGGCTGTAAGTGACTTTTGGATGAATATAAATCCATTGTGTTTCCATATTCTTGTGTCATGATTATGTGGTGAAGTTTTTCTTGATGTAAATTGTCATTCTCTTTTTTCTCATATTGTTTTATTTTCTCATTACTTATAAGAAGATTATGCTCAGGATTTGTCTTGGACACCTTGATCTAGCTTAAAACAATGTTTATGTTTTCTTCTGAAAATTGAATGTAGAATTTAGATAATCTCTACTCTACATTTGAAATGACCCCTGATATTTTCCTCTTTCCATATCACAAATAATAAGGATCCACTGATGTGATTGTCTTGCATGGTTACATATATCTCTGTTATTCATTCATCAAATCATCTTTAACCTTTGACTCCATTTTTCCCAATGGCCCTCTTTTGTTGTCTGGACCAAAAACTTAAAAAACAAACCTTTTGTCCTCATAGCTATCCTAACACCCCTTTCAAACAAAGATATATTATATAGAGAGAGCCCTCTCTGAGTCTTGGAGGGATAGATCCTTGACTCCAAGTGGTTTTTTGGTTACCTCTGTCAATTTCTCCTTCAGCCTAAGAAATTATAGAGTGCTAACACCTTGTTCCTTGTTCCTCGTTCTTTGACCATGGTGTAGTCCCCAAGATCCATTATTTTTTTACAAAACATACTAATGGCATAAAATGTCCCACACAAAGACCAAATTAATATCTGCTACATAAGTCTTTTTTTTTTTTCAAGGAATATGTAACAAATCTCAATTCTAAGAAGATTCAAATAGGACCTAAGAACCTTAAGTTATTTCCTTAACCATGGGTGACATAACACTATCATTCAATAGTCAAATTGTTACATTTAATTGTTAGACATCATGTGTACTAAGGGCTTGAGCCACCACAAAGGAAACATACAAAGAATATTTGTCTTATGAACAATAAATGGTACTATCCATTTTGAGGTTTGGAATAGAGATTGTTCTTATAGAATACACTACATTTCACCATAATATAAGCCCTACACTCCTTGCAAACCATGTAACACCATTCAAATTAGACACAATATTCTTGTGACAAATTAGCTATACTATCGATGAACTGTTTTCATCGATAGTATAGCTAATTCATTGCAAGATTATTTACATTTGTCTCTCTTGAGATGATATCAAATGATGCTTAGATTCATTTCATATTTGGTTTATCAACTTGAAATTAAAATTCGATACTTTACAAGCTAGCTGGACCTTGAGTCAAATACAAATATGAAATTTGGCATCATTAACATATCTACTAAAACATATGAAAATTAGGGTTTATGGTTTCCATGATGATATGATGATGGAATAAAGTGGGTGTGTGAGTGCAATTTGAGTTCAGAAACCCTCCCATATAATTAAGGCATGCGAATAGTCTATCTAGGTCAAATTTCAATGCATACAGATACAGTTTGAAAAAATTTCAACGTTGGCCCCATTCACATGTCATTGTTTCCCGCCTCTAGTATTTTTATGGAATTGATTACGAAATCAACAAAAAAGAGGTACTTTTCATCACAAATATGAAACAAATACATTGTATATACATTAATTTAGAACCTGAAATAAAAATGAATAAAGACTGACGAAAACGTAAAACTTGCGTCAACCAAATTGTGTACTTTGAAAGAAAATTAGGGTTTATGGTTTACATGATGAATTGATGATGGAAGAAAGTGGGTGTGCCAGTATAATTTGAGTCTAGAAACCTCACATATTGTTAAGGCATGCGAATAGTATATCCATGATAAATTTCAATGCATACAGAAACTGTTTGAAAAAATTTCAATGTTGGCCCCATTCACAGGTCACTATTTCCGGTGTCTAGTCCTGGTACAATTTCCGTTCCTTGTTATGTGTTCCTCGTTCCTAATTCCTTGTTAATTGTTACTTTTTCCTCCTTCCTTGACCATGATGTAGTCCCTAAGATCCATTATTTTTGTACAAAACATACTAATGGCATAAAATGTCCCACACAAAGACCAAATTAATATCCGCTACATAAGTCTTTTGTCTATTTTCAAGGACTATGTAACAAATCTCAATTATAAGAAGATTCAAATAGGACCTAAGAAACTTAAGTTATTTCCTTAACCATGGGTGACATAACAATATCATTCAATAGTCAAATTGTTACATTTCGATGTCAGGCATCATGTGTACTGAGGGCTTGAGCCACCACAAAGGAAACATACAAAGAATATTTGTCGTATGAAAAAGATATGGTACTATCCATTTTGAAGTTTGGAATAGATATTTTTATTATATACTACACTACATTGCACCATAATATAATCCCTACACTCCTTGCAAACCATGTAACACCATTCAAATTAGACACAATATTCTTGCGACAAATTAGCTATACTATCGACAAAAAAATTTCGTCGATAGTATAGCTAATTCGTCGCAAGATTATTTGCATTCTTTTCTCTTGCGATGATATCAAATGATGCTTGGATTCATTTCATATTTGGTTTATCAGCTTGAAATTAAAATTTGATACATCGCAAGCTAGCTGGACCTTGAGTCAAATACAAATATGAAATTTGGAATCATTAACATATCTACTAGAACATATGAAAAATAGGGTTTATGGTTTCCATGATGATATGATGATGGAACAAAGTGGGTGTGTGAGTGAAATTTGAGTCATGAAAACATCCCATATCGTTAAGGCATGTGAATAGCCTATCCACGTCAAATTTCAATGCATACAGATACAGTTTGAAAAAATTTCAACGTTGTCCCCATTCACATGTCACTATTTCCTGCCTCTAGTATTTTTATGGTGTTGATTAAGGAATCAATGAAAAAGACGTATTTTTCATCACAATATGAAATAGATACATTGTATATACTTAACGTATAAACTGAAATAAAAATGAAGAAAGACTGACGAAAACTTAAAACTTGCGTCAACCAAATTGTGTACTTTGAAAGAAAATTAAGGGTTATGGTTTACATGATGAATTGATGATAGAAGAAAGTGGGTGTGTCAGTAAAATTTGAGTCCATAAACCCTCCCATATCGTTAATGCATGTGAATAGTCTATCCATGACAAATTTCAGTGCATACAAAAACTGTTTGAAAAAATTTCAACGTTGGACCCATTAACAGGTCACTGTTGCCAGTGTCTAGTCCTTGTACAATTTTCGTTCCTTGTTCCTTGTAAAATTCATTCAACATTACACACATCCCAACATATAATACTGCAAGGGTGTATTTTTATGGTGTTTATTAAGAAATCAACGAAAAAGATGTATTTTTCATCAGTACAACTATGTCATGGATACATTGTATATACATTAATGTAGAACCTGGAAGAAAAATGAAGAAAAACTGACACAAACTTAAAACTTGCGTCAGCCAAATTGTGTACTTTGAAATAAAATTAGGGTTTCAAAAACAATTCTATAGAAATTACAAACACGTTCATCAAAACTTTGTTGATGCAATATTGTGACACCAATATTGATGAAATCTTATATGATTATGATGGTATAAAAATGAAAGAGATTCTCTTGGTTTCAAGAATAATTTATCCTCTACTGAACAAGTCCAACCACGTGAAGGTGGAAGCTCATATGGCCCTTCCCCTCCCCCTCACATCACTCTCAATTGATCCCCAAAACCCAATCTATGAAATAGAAAATAATCGAAAGCAACGTCTTATTAAGATTCATGCATAGAAACTACAAAAACAAAATTAATGAAGGTACATGAAATTATGTGTTTCTAAATGATATTCTTAGTCTATAACATACTTTAGTATATTCACAACTATTTTCAGGTTTCACATAATAATTAAACAACATGTAACATAGGATATAAAAATGTCGCATAAAACTTAAAAAAATGTAATTAACCCATGACATTATAAGTAAATTATTTTAAGAGAATAATTCATACAAATTAAAATATTACATAGTCACGTACCTAACCCAACCTCAACATCTGTGTAATCATCCTTATTCTGTATCTTGATCTTCTTCATCGAACTAGACATTTGTATCATCATCTGGTTCAGAAACGATGTTGAAAGGATTGATGATATCATCATCGTCATCAGTGTCATTTTCGAGCATATTTTCATCGACATCATCATCAAGAATTGCAGTATTGTCTCCTATGCCTAGATCATGATCTTCTTCGTCTTCTTCATTTGTCAACCCTCCATGATCTTCCAGCTATGTCTGATCTGTCGAATAATATTCTTGATCTTCAATATCATCTTCTTCCTATAAATGATTATACTTAATTGGTCTTCCTCTTGGATCATATCTAACAACAAATGACCAATCCCTTTCACCTGGAACATTTGAGTAAAAGACCTAATCACATTGGCTTGGAAAAACATAGCGATCATGTCCTCTTTCAAACACCATTGTTTTAATCATTGGAAATCTATTGGCATGTTGAATAACAGTTCTTTCCTCATCGCGTTCATGCATTTGTAACCTATACCATTTGACATAGAACATAACTAATTTGAAGGAATTAAAGTCACACTCAATTATATCGTTTAAATACCCATAGTATTTATTTTCAGATTCTCGAGGATGTATGTCACTCCTAGAGGAAACATTAGTGACCTGGAATACTGCAATTATCCCACTATCAGAATTTTTCCTCGTTTCATACAATTGTTTGATGCAAAATTTATGACCATTGCACCACATATCCTTGTGGTGTTTCAATTGCAATATTTCAAATATGTAAAAGATGCATTGTCAATTACTAAATTAAGATATATTTATATAACTTCGAAAGTATATGAAAAATACAGTACACATGTAGTCACATTAATATAATATAAAATAACTGAATAAAATGGGTGAATTTGCTTACCTGTCCATCTTTAAAACCATATGCTAAATCAATTTCCCTCTGCGTAACATTGGCATCTCTGTTACGACGAGCTTCTCTAACCAATTCAGACACTCTTCGCCATGATAACCTATCTCCATTATGTTTTTTACATCTTTCAATCCATACATTCATCCAGTCAAGATTATTTGCAATGTATACATGTCGTGCATCCTACTCTTGAGAAACTAGATCAAAAAATCATAATTCACCAATATTAAATAAATATTAAATATTAGTTATAACATCCAATATGCAGGTAATTATAAATATTAATAATTTATGAAATAAATTGTATTAATATATTAATGAGTATGATCATATACAACAAAAATGAAACTTTATATTTATTATTAATATAAATTTTCACAATTATTAATATATTACCTCTCATTTTTTTCATTCTACCTTGCCCCAATAGATGCTCCTTATCTTCAAATTTTTTGATGGAGTACACATCCCAAATGTGATCCACTGCATGCATAGTTGGCACTGCTAATTTAGGAAGATAATGAATAATATACACCATGGATTGATATACCATATATCCCTCCACCATAGAACCCTCAGGATGTGCTCTTTGTCTAACCAACGCCTTCAATGATTCAAGTGCCTCTCCACCATCCACATTGACCTTGTGTGAACAAGTCCACAAATTTCAATCTCCTCAACTTGGTGTATGAGGTAGTGTTCTTGTGCATTGAAAAATGTTGGAGGTATATACTTTTGCATTTCACACATTAGACGATGAATTTATCTCTTCCAATACTTTATATCATCTTCATGGATTTATTTCAATGAAAATAATCTACATGAGATCATGACACAAGAAAATAACATGTTTCAACATAACATAATATAATATATTACATTACAAGTAAAACGTGTGTCATTAAGTACAACAATAATTTGAAAGAACATTTTGCATATAAATCATGACTACTTACCTCATGTATTTTCCAAGATCATATACAACTTGTTTGACATTGTTGCCAAAGTTGTTTGGGAGAGATAGTGGTAGAACATAATGTAAAAAAAAAATGAATCGTTATTTGTTTCAACCAAGATAGACAAGAAAAAATAAAAAATAAATAAAAGATGTATAAGGCCAATATATATAAATATGTATACCAAAATTATTACCTTAATGAAGGTATGCCAATCATGTGTTTTTACCCCACCAAATTCACCTTTCTTTGTTAAGATAT
>ML822216.1:28015-61019 GCA_009831015.1 Picea engelmannii | reverse complement strand
AGCCACCACAAAGGAAACATACAAAGAATATTTGTCTTATGAACAAGATATGGTACTATCCATTTTGAGGTTTGGCATAGAGATTGTTCTTATAGAATACACTACATTGCACCATATAATCCCTACACTCCTTGTAAAGCATGCAACACCATTCAAAGACACATTCTTGTGACAAATTAGCTATACTATCGACGAACTTTTTTCGTCGATAGTATAGCTAATTTGTCACAAGATTATTTACATTTGTGTCTCTTGTGACAATATCAAATGATGCTTGGATTCATTTAATATTTGGTTTATCAACTTGAAATTAAAATTTGATACTTTGAAATCTAGTTGTACCTGGAGTCAAATACAAATATGAAATTAGGAATCATTAACATATCTAATAGAACATATGAAAAATAGGGTTTATGGTTTACATGATGATATTATGATGGAAGAAAGTGGGTGTGAGTCAAATGTGAGTCCCCGCATCTAGTACTGCAAGGGAGTATTTTTATGGTGTTGATTAAGCAATCAATGAAAAAGAGGGATTTTTCATCACAACCATGACCTAGATACATTGTATATACATTAATGTAGAACCTGAAATAAAAATGAAAAAAGATTGTTGAAAACTTAAAACTTGCATCAACCAATTTGTGTACTTTGAAAGAAAATTAGGGTTTATGGTTTACATGATGAATTGATGATGGAAGAAAGTGGGTGTGTGAGTCAAATTTGAGTCCAGAAACCCTCCCATATCGTTAAGGCATGTGAATAGTCTATCCATGTCAAATTCTAGTGCATGCAGAAACAATTTGAAAATATTTCAACGTTGGCCCCATTCACATGTCATTGTTGTCTATTTCTAGTCCTCGTACAATTTTCGTTCCTTGTTCCTTGTAAAATTCGTTCGACAGTACACACGTCCCTGCATCTAGTACTACAAGGGAGTATTTTTATGGTGTTGATTAAGCAATCAATGAAAAAGAGGGATTTTTCATCACAACTATGACACAGATACATTGTATATACATTAATGTAGAACTTGAATGAAAAATGAAGAAAGACTGATGGAAACTTAAAACTTGCGTCAACCAATTTGTGTACTTTGAAAGAAAAATAGGGTTTATGGTTTACATGATGAATTGATGATGGAAGAAAGTGGGTGTGTGAGTCAAATTTGAGTCCAGATCTCCTCCCATATTGTTAAGCCATGCAAATATTCTATCCATGTCAAATATCAGTGCATACAGAAATATTTTGAAAAAATTTCAACGTTGTCCCCATTCACAGGTCATTGTTGCCCGTGTCTAGTCCTAGTACAATTTTCGTTCCTTGTTCCCTATAAAATTCATTCGACATTACACATGTCCCCGCATCTAGTACTACAAGGGAGTATTTTTATGGTGTTTATTAAGAAATCAACAAAAAAGAGGGATTTTTCATCACAACTATGACACGAATACATTGTATATACATTAATGTAGAACCTGAAAGGAAAATGAAGAAAGACTGATGAAAACTTAAAACTTGCGTCAACCAATTTGTGTACCTTGAAAGAAATTAGGGTTTATGGTTTACATGATGATCAATTGATGTTGGAAGAAAGTGGGTGTGTGAGTCAAATTTGAGTCCAAAAACCCTCCCATATCGTTAAGGCACACAAATAGTCTATCCATGACAAATTTCAGTGCATACAGAAATAGTTTGAAAAAATTTCAACGTTGGCCCCATTCATAGGTCAATGTTGCCCGTGTCTAGTCCTAGTACAATTTTTGTTCCTTGTTCCTTGTAAAATTCATTCAACAGTACACACATCCCCGCATCTAGTACTGCAAGGGAGTATTTTTATGGTGTTGATTAAGAAATCAACAAAAAAGAGGGATTTTTCATCACAACTATGACACAGATACATTGTATATACATTAATGTAGAACCTAAAAGAAAAATGGAGAAAGACCGATGAAAACCTAAAACTTGCATCAACCAATTTGTGTACTTTGGAAGAAAATTAGGGTTTATGGTCTACATGATGAATTTATGATGAAAGAAAGTGGGTGTGTGAGTCAAATTTGAGTCCAAAAACCCTCCCATATTGTTAAGTCATGTGAATAGTCTATCCATGAAAAATTTTAGTGCATACTGAAACAGTTTGAAAACATTTCAAAGTTGACCCCATTCACAGATCAATGTTTCCCGTGTCTAGTCCTAGTACAATTTACGTTCATTATTCCTTGTAAAATTCGTTTGACAGTACACACGTCCCTGCATTTAGTAGTGCAAGGGGGTATTTTATGGTGTTGATTAAGCAATCAATGAAAAAGAGTGATTTTTCATCAAAACTATGACACGGATACATTGTATATACATTATTGTAGAACCTAAAATAAAAATGAAGAAAGACTGATGAAAACTTAAAACTTGCGTCAACCAATTTATGTACTTTGAAATAAAACTAAGGTTTATGGTTTACATGATGAATTGATGATGGAAGAAAGAGGTTGTGTGAGTCAAATTTGAGTCTAGAAACCCTCCCATATCATTAAGGCATGTGAATAGTCCATCCATGTCAAATTTCAGTGCATACATAAATATTTTGAAAAAATTTCAACATTGGCCCCATTCACAGGTCATTGTTCCCCGTGTCTAGTCCTAGTACAATTTCTGTTCCTTGTTCCGTGTAAAATTCGTTCGACATTACACACATCCTCGCATCTAATACTGCAAGGGAGTATTTTTATGGTGTTGATTAAGCAATCAACGAAAAAGAGGGACTTTTCATGAACACTATGACATAGATAGATTATATATACATTAATATGGAACCTGAAAGAAAAATGAAGAAAGACTGATGAAAACTTAAAACTTGTGTCAACCAATTTGTGTGCTTTGAAAGAAAATTAGGGTCTATGGTTTACATGATGAATTGATTATGGAAGAAAGTGGGTGTGTGAGTCAAATTTGAGTCCATAAACCCTCCCATGTCGTTAAGGCACGTGAATAGTCTATCCATGACAAATTGCAATGCATACAGAAACAATTTGACAAAATTTCAACGTTGGCCCCATTCACAGGTCATTGTTACCCGTGTCTAGTCCTAGTACAATCTTCGTTCCTTTTTCCTTGTAAAATTTGTTCGACAGTACACACATCCCCGCATCTAGTAGCGTGAGGGAGTATTTTTATGGTGATGACTAAGAATCAATGAAAAAGAGGGATTTTCCATCACAACTATGACACAGATACATTGTATATACATTAATGTAGAACCTGAAAGAAAAATGAAGAAAGACTGATGAAAACTTAAAACTTGCGTCAAACAATTTGTGTACTTTGAAAGAAAATTAGGGTTTATGGTTTACATGATGAATTGATGATGGAAGAAAGTGGGTGTGTGAGTCAAATTTGAGTTCACAAACCCTCCCATATCGTTAAGGCATGAAAATAGTCTATCCATGTCAAATTTCATAGCATACATAAATATTTTGACAAAAATTCAATGTTGGCACCATTCACAAGTCATTGTTGCCCATGTCTAGTCCTAGTACAATTTTCATTCCTTGTTCCTTGTTCCTTGTAAAATCCGTTCGACATTACACATGTCCCGGCATCTAGTACTACAAGGGAGTATTTTTATGGTGTTGATTAAGCAATCAACGAAATAGAGGGATTTTTCATCACAACTATGACACATGTACATTGTATATACATTAATGTAGAACTTGAAAGAAAAAGGAAGAAAGACTAATGAAAACGTAAAACTTGTGTCAACCAATTTGTGTACTTTGAAAAAAAATTAGGGTTTATGGTTTACATGATGATCAATTGATGATGGAAGAAAGTGGGTGTGTGAGTCAAATTTGAGTCAAGAAACCCTCCCATATCGTTAAGGCACGTGAATAGTCTATCCATGACAAATTTCAATGCATACAGAAATAGTTTGAAAAAATTTCAACGTTGGCCCCATTCACAAGTCATTGTTTCTCGTGTCTAGTCCTAGTACAATTTCCATTCCTTGTTCCTTGTAGAATTTGTTCGACAGTACACACGTCCCCGCATCTAGTACTACAAGGGAGTATTTTTATGGTGTCGATTAAACAATCACGAAAAAGAGGGATTTTTCATCACAACTATGAAACAGATACATTGTATATACATTAATGTAGAACCTGAAAGAAAAATGAAGAAAGACTAATGAAAACTTAAAACTTGCGTCAACCAATTTGTGTACTTTGAAAGAAAACTAGGGTTTATGGTTTACATGATGAATTGATGATGGAATAAAGTGGGTGTGTGATTCAAATTTGAGTCCATAAACCGTCCCATATCGTTAAGGCATGTGAATAGTCTATCCATGACAAATTTCAGTGCATACATAAATAGTTTGAAAAAATTTCAACTTTGTCCCCATTTACAGGTCATTATTGCCTGTGTCTAGTCCTAGTACAATTTCCATTCCTTGTTCCTTGTAAAATTCATTTGACAGTACACACGTCCCTGCATCTAGTACTGCAAGGGAGTATTTTTATGGTGTTGATTAAGAAATCAACAAAAAAGAGGGATTGTTCATCACAACTATGAAACAAATACATTGTATATACATTAATGTAGAACCTGAAAGAAAAATGAAGACTGATGAAAAATTAAAACTTGTGTCAACCAATTTGTGTACTTTGAAAGAAAATTAGGGTTTATGGTTTACATGATGAATTGATGATGGAATAAAGTGGGTGTGTGAGTCAAATTTGATTCCAGAAACCATCCCATATCATTAAGGCATGCAAATAGTCTATCCATGCCAAATTTTAGTGCATAAAAAAATATTTTGAAAATATTTCAATGTTGGCCCCATTCACAGGTCACTGTTGCTCGTGTCTAGTCCTAGTACAATTTTTGTTCCTTGTTCCTTGTAAAATTTGTTTGAAATTACACATTTCCCCGCATCTAGTACAACAAAGGAGTATTTTTATGGTGTTGATTAAGCAATCAATGGAAAAGAGGGATTTTTCATCACAACTATGACATAGATACATTGTATATACATTGATGTAGAACCTAGAAGAAAAATGAAGAAAGACTGATGAAAACTTTAAACTTGCGTCAACCAATTTGTGTACTTTGAAAGAAGATTAGGGTTTATGGTTTACATTATGATCAATTGATTATGGAATAAATTGGGTGTGTGAGTCAAATTTGAGTCCATAAACCCTCCCATATCGTTAAGGCACACAAATAGTCTATCCATGACAAATTTCAGTGCATACAGAAATGGTTTGAAAAAATTTCAACGTTGGCCCCATTCACAGGTCAATGTTGCCCGTGTCTAGTCCTAGTACAATTTTTGTTCCTTGTTCCTTGTAAAATTCGTTCGACAGTACACACATCCCCGCATCTAGTACTGCAAGGGATTATTTTTATGGTGTTGATTAAGCAATCAACGAAAAAGAGGAATTTTTCATCACAACTATGACACGGATACATTGTATATACATTAATGTAGAACCTGAAAGAAAATTGAAGAAATACTGATGAAAACTTAAAAATTGTGTCAACCAAGTTGTGTACTTTGAAAGAAAATTAGGGTTTATGGTTTACATGATGAATTGATGATGGAAGAAAGTGGGTGTGTGTGTCAAATTTGAGTCCATAAACCCTCCCAACTTGTTAAGGCATGTGAATAGTCTATCCATGACAAATTTCAGTGCATATAGAAACAGTTTGAAAAAAATTCAACGTTGGCCCCATTCACAGGTCACTGTTGCCTGTGGCTAGTCCTAGTACAATTTTTGTTCCTTGTTCCTTGTAAAATTCGTTTGAAAATACACACGTCCCCGCATCTAGTACTTCAAGGGATTATTTTTATGGTGTTGATTAAGAAATCAACAAAAAAGAAGGATTTTTCATCACAACTATGATAGATACATTGTATATACATTAATATAGAACCTAAAAGAAAAATGAAGAAAGACTGATGAAAACTTAAAACTTGTGTCAACCAATTTGTGTACTTTGAAAGGAAATTAGGGTTTATGGTTTACATGATGAATTTATGATGGAATAAATTGAGTGTGTGAGTCAAATTTGAGTCCAGAAACCCTCCCATATTGTTAGGGAACGTGAATATTCTAACCATGACAAATTTCAGTGCATATAGAAACAATTTGAAAAAATTTCAATGTTGGCCCCATTCACAGGTCAATGTTGCCCGTGTCTAGTCCTAGTACAATTTTCGTTCCTTGTTCCTTGTTCCTCGGTCCTCATTCCTTGTTCCTTTTTCCTCATTCCTTGACCATGGTGTAGTCCCCAAGATCCATTATTTTTGTACAAAACATACTAATGGCATAAAATGTCCCACAAAAAGACCTCATAGCCGCTACATAAGTCTTTTGTCTGTTTTCAGGGACTATGTAACGAATCTCAATTCTAAGAAGATTAAAATAGGACCTAAGAAACTTATGTTATTTCCTTAACCATGGGTGACATAACATTATCATTCAATAGTCAAATTGTTACTTTTCATTGCAATGCATCATGTGTACTGAGGGATTGAGCCACCACAAAGGAAACATACAAAGAATATTTGTCTTATGAACAAGATATGGTACTATCCATTTTAAGGTTTGACACAGAGATTGTTCTTATATAATACACTACATTGCACCATATAATCCCTACACTCCTTGCAAACCATGTAACACCATTCAAAGACACATTCTTGCAACGAATTAGTTATATTATCGATGATCTTTTTTTGTCGATAGTATAGCTAATTAGTCACAAGATTATTTACATTCATCACTCTTGTGACGATATCAAATGATGCTTGGATTCATTTAATATTTGGTTTATCAACTTGAAATTAAAATTTGATACTTTGCGAGCTAGTTGTACCTTGATTCAAATACAAATCTGAAATTAGGAATCATTAACATATCTACAAAAATAGGGTTTATGGTTTACATGATGATATGATGATGGAATAAAGTGGGTGTGTGAGTCAAATTTGAGTCTAGAAACCCTCCCATATCATTAAGGCATGTGGATAGTCTATCCATGTCAATTTTCAATGCATACAGAAATAGTTTTAAAAAAATTCAACGTTGGCCCCATTCACGTGCCATTGTTGTCCGCCTCTAGTATTTTTATGGTCTTGATTAAGCATCAATGAAAAAGAGGGATTTTTCATAAAAACTATGACACAGATTCATTGTATATACATTAATGTAGAATCTGAAAGAAAAATGAAGAAATATTGATGAAAACTTAAAACTTGTGTCAACCAATTTGTGTACTTTTAAAGAAAATTAGGGTCAAACATATACATGATGAATTGATGATGGAAGAAAGTGGGTGTGTGTGTCAAATTTGAATCCAGAAACCCTCCCATATAGTTAAGGCATGTGAATAGTCTATCCATGTCAAATTTCAGTGCATACAGAAACAATTTGAAAAAATTTCAGTGTTGGCCCCATTCATAGGTTATTGTTGCCTGTGTCTAGTCCTAGTACAATTTTCGTTCCGTGTTCCTTGTAAAATTCGTTCGACATTATACATGTCCCCACATATAGTACTACAAGAGAGTATTTTTATGCTTTTGATTAAGAAATCAATGAAAAAGAGGGATTTTTCATCACAACTATGACACAGATACATTGAATATACATTAATGTAGAACCTGCAAGAAAAATGAAGATAGACTGATGAAAACTTAAAACTTGCATCAACCAATGTATTTTCATCACAACTATGAAACAAATACATTGTATTTACATTAATGTACAACTTCAAAGAAAAATGAAGTAAGATTGATGCAAACTTAAAACTTGCGTCAACCAATTTGTGTACTTTGAAAGAAAAATAAGGTTTCAACAAAAATTCTATAGAAATGACAAACACATTCATTGAAACTTCATTGATGCAATACTATGAAAATGATATTGATGACATCTTATACAATCATGATGGTATAAAAATGAAAGAGTTCAAGAATAATTTATTCTCTACTGAACAAGGCCAACCACGTGAAGGTGTAAGCTCATATGACCCCTCCCCTCCCCCTCACATCACTCTCAATTGATCCCCAATACCCAATCTATAAAATAGAAAATAATCGAAAGCAACGTCCTATTAAGATTCATGCATAGAAACTACAAAAACAAAAATTAATGCAGGTACATGAAATTATGTGTTTGTAAATGATATTTTTAGTTTACCACGTACTTTAGTATATTGGAAATTATTTTTAGGTTTCACATAATAATTAAACAACATGTAACATAGGATATAAAAACGTCACATAAAACATAAAAACATGTAATTAACCCATGACATTATAAGTAAGTTATTTTAAGAGAATAATTCATACAAATTAAAATATTATATAGTCATGTACCTAATTCAACCTCAACATCTATGTAATCATCCTTATTCTGTATCTTGATCTTCTTCATCGAACTCGACATCTATATCATCATTCGGTTCAGAAACGGTGTTGAAAGGATTGATGATATCATCATCATCATCAATGTCATTTTCGAGCATATTTTCATCGACATCATCATCAAGAATTGCAATATTGTCTCCTATGTCTGGATCATGATCTTCTCTGTCTTCTTCATCTGTTGACCCTGCATGATCTTCCAGCACTGTATGATCTATCAAATCATCTTCTTCCTGTAAATGAGTATACTTAATTGGCCTTCCTCTTGGATCATATCTAACCAAAAATGACCAATCCCTCTCACCTGGAACATTTGAGTAAAAGACATGTTCACATTGGCTTGGAAAAACATAGCTATCATGTCCTCTTTCAAACACCATTTTTTTAATCATTGGAAATTCGTTGGCATGTTGAATAACAGTTCTTTCCTCATCGCATTCATGCATTCATAACCTATACCATTTGACATCAAACATAACTAATTTCAAAGAAATTAAAGTCACACTTAAGTATATTGTTTAAATACCCATAGTATCTATTTTCAGATTCTCGGGGATGTCTGTCACTCCTAGAGGAAACATTAGTGACCTAGAATACTACAGTTATCCCACTATCATAACTTTTCCCAGTTTAATCCAATTGTTTGATGCAAAATTTATGACCATTGCACCACATATCCTTGTGGTGTTTCAACTGCAATATGCCAGATATTTAAAAGATGCATTGTCAATTAATAAATTAATGTATATATTTATATAACTTCGAAAGTATCTAAAAAATACAGTACACATGTAGTCACATTAATATAATATAAAGTAACTGAATAAAATGGGTGAAATTTCTTACCTATCCATCTTTCAAACCATACGCTAAATCAATTTTCCTTTGTGTAACATTGGCATCTCCGTTACGACGATCTTCTCTAACCAATTCATACATTCGTTGTCATGATAACCTACCTCCATTATGTTGTTTACATATTTCAATCCATACATTCATCTAGTCAAGATTATTTGCAATGTATAAATGCAGTGCACCCCACTCTTTAGCAATTGAATAAAAAAAATCATAATTCACCAATATTAAATATTAGTTATAACGTCAAATATGGAGGTTATAAATATTAATAATTCATAAAATAAATTATATTAATGTATTAATGAGTATGATCATATACACAAAAATTGAAACTTTATATGTATTATTAATATAAATCTCCACAATTATTAATATATTACCTCTAATTTTTTTCATTCTACCTTTCCCCAATAGATGCTCCCGATCTTCAAATTTTTTGATGGAGTTCACATCCCAAATGCAATCCATTGCATGCATAGTTGGCATCGATAATTTAGGAATATACTGACTAATATACACCATGGATTGATATACCATAGAACCCTCGGGACATGCTCTTTGTCTAACCAATGCCTTCAATGATTTCAAGTGCCCCTCCACCATCCACATTGGCCTTGTGTGAACAGGTCCACAAATTTCAATCTCCTCAACTTGGTGTATGAGGTAGTGTTCTTGTGCATTGAAAAATGTTGGCGGTATACACTTTTTCATTTCATACATTAGACAAGGAATTTATCTCTTCCAATACTTTATATCATCTTCATGGATTTCTTTCAATGACAACCATCTACATGAGATCATGACACAAGAAAATAACATGTTTCAACATAACATAATATAATATATTACATTACAAGTAAAACATGTGTCATTAAGTACAACAATAATTTGAAAGAACATTTTGCATATAAATCACAACTACTTACCTCATGTATTTTCCAAGATCATATATAACTTGTTTGACGTTGTTGTCAGAGTCGTTTGGGAGAGATAGCGGTAGAACATACTGTAAGAAAAAAATGAATGGTTATTTGTTTCGACCAAAGTAGACAAAAAAAAAAAAATATGTATAAGGACAATATATATAAATATGTATACCGAAATTATTACCTTAATGAAGGTATGCCAATCATGTGTTTTTACCCCACCAAATTCACCTTTCTTCGTTAATATATTATTTATGTTTGACGCAAAACCCGTGGGAAATTTAATTCTTTGAATGACCTCTTTTACATCATTGTTTTGTTTCTCTGTTAATAACCATGGAAGGTTATTTCGGTCTAGTACTCAATATGATCTATTTGAATATAGGATCACACTTCGCATTCCCTGATTGGCTTCCTGAATATCAGTACAAATTTTGACAAATTTTTCTTTGTCCCTCCTACCATCTATGATTCGCCATAACGTTTCTGTCACATTCTTCCTGATATGCATTGTATCCAACAAATGAGATATTTTTAGCTCCTCATAGTGGGGAAACCTCATGAATTGAGCGAGATAACATTTCATTCCTTGTGGAAGCCCATTATTAATACCTTCGTGATGATGGCGACCTTCATGAAGCATAAAAGAAATCACAAAAATAATTATCAAATACGGTAAAATAAATTCAATGATTAAAATAAGCATTCAAAACATTACATGATCTATGTTACATAAATAAATTGAGTACCTTAACGATTTCTATTATATTCCAACCTCCATAGGTGAGGTATCATTCTTTGTGGTTTTAAACCAGTCTCTTCTTTCCCATTGAAAAGATGTTTTTCAGTAATACGGTACCTATGGTTCTTAGGGAGTAAGTGCCTATACTCATCAAACACCACCTTTCCTAAACTTTTTGAATGATGATACTTCATCTTAGGACCACAAACTGGACATGAAAATTTACCCTTTGTTTGAAGACCTGCAACAAATGGATTAATGTCAATTATACGATGAGATTATTTAAAAATTAAACATGCACCGTGATAACATTAAAAAATTATATAGTATTAAAGAGAAATATTAGAATGCTACATACCACAAAAATGTGTTAGTCCAGGGGCACCATGAATTGTCCATAAAAGTATTCCACGGAATTTAAATTTCTTCTCCCCGATTGGTTTACATATGTCATACATTGTGATGCCATCCCATAACTTTAGTAGCTCGTCAATAAGAGACTCAATATATACATTCATATCTTTAACCTAGTACTTACCTAATTGTTTGAAATTACACATATTTACTATATGAATGATATCATGTATATATAAATAACCATAAGATATTATGCAAAAATTGAAACAAATGAAAATGTTACATTCAAAAAATTAATGTAAACAAATACCTAGAACAATCGTTGTCAACAATATGTGCTCCCTCTTTATTGACGTCCAAGGAGGAATGTTATTGTTGATAACAAAAATAGGCCACACTGAGTAAATAGACCTAAGCTCTCTGAATGGATTAACACCATAAGCTGCCAATGAAATCCTAACATTACGAGGTTCATCTTTGAAATCTACCCATTTTCCCTCAATTTCCCTAAATGCAGAACCATTGGCAGGCATTCGAAGAACACCATCTCCACTTCTGTTATGTGCATGGTAATCTATAAATTGTGCTATGCTTTCACACCTGAACAATTGCTGCAAATGTGGAATTATGGGAATATGACAAAGAACCTTTCGAGGAATGCGTATGCATACATGTTTTAGGCTAGAGTGCCTATGTATATAAGATTGGGCTATATTTTCTATGTGAATTAAGGCCAGAGGGCTTAGAATTGTAATATTAATAACATTGGAATGGTGTTGTGCACTGAGGACAATGCATAAATAAGGGGAGCATCCCGGTTCTAACCCTTATAAACTATAATGTATTATGTAAATATGACTTAGGTTGGTGAGTCGATAAAGTTGAAAAGGGGCCAGAGTGCCTAGGAAATGTAACACTTCCTATACATTAATAAAACACATCATTGGCTGCAAGACCGACAAGGAAAAAAGAGATAGGGGGATATGAGTCCATAAGAGAGGGGGCTTGAGGGGCTAAGTCTTGTTATTATTATTTTATTTATCTATAATTGGTATTATGGAAAAGAGGGGGTTACATGAGCTTCTTGGGAGGGAGGCCATGTGGCTCTTGTCTTCATGTAATTATTTAAACATCCCATGGGGGTTGTTTTGGGGTCGTTCTTCCCTTGGTTCTTCCTCTTCTCAATGGTTCACTCATTCTCCTTCCTCTTCACTCACTACTTATATTTCATGTGATTTTGGGATGAGCATGGAAACGAATGGCAGGAAGAGGAGAGCCATTGTTGAATGGATGTAATGATTTACTGATCATTCCTGGAGGGAATGGATGCCTGTGTGAATGAACAAGATGGAAGTTCGAATGAAATTGTCCATAGTTGAGAGTTCTTGGAATTTCCAGTAGGGATATTTCCTGACCAGTAGCACTGGAGCCCTGGAGAGAAATGGAACAACCTCAGGGACTGCATGGCAAAGAAAGGTGTTCATTTCTTGGGGTTATGTCGGATGAGGGGAAAGAGAACTGGAAAATAGTATTGATGTGAGGTTGGGAAACCTGAGAGCTACTTAGCCAATTACTGTGTATTTAGACATGGCCTAGGACCTATCCTTGTGGATTCATAGCCCTGGCTCGGGGGTGACTTGTTGTTGAGAGTAAATGAACAACAACGTTTATGGTTGGGAGGAACGTCCTTGGTCTGAAACCAGTTGGTGAACGTTTACTTGCAAAGATAAGTGCTCTCTGTGTTTTCTGTTCAATGTATTCCACTGTGTATTTAATTATCTCTGAGATATGTATTCTAATGTGCTTGTCTGTTGGTTATTTTTTGTGCATGGCACATTGTTTATCTCTTTTATGTTGTGACATGGATCTTGTCTTATGCATGTGGTGTGCATACTTCTAACATTGTTGAAAAGTCTTTTGTTTTCGAATTAGACATCAGAGAACTAAGTCTTGGGACTACAACATGCATAGCCCGCAGGTGGTTGGGTGTGTTGCAGCCTATTTGAGTGGTGTATCTCGGCCTCTGGGTGGTCGGGTATGTTACACATTGGTATCAGATCTTCTGGTTGAAACACGGGGCCGGTGGTCTGTTGGTCAGAGTCTCATGGTTGAGATCAAATTCTGACCGTGAATTTGAAAATCTCAAGAGGAATGGTGTTGCAGAATCTACGTAGGATTTAGATCGTTAGAGATCATTTGTAAGGGGTTCGAAGGACCGTGACCATCCCCCCTTCGAATTTGGGAGAGATTTTCATTGTAGGATCAAGAGAGATTCGGGATCGTTGGATCAGAGGACAGGTGAATAGCGGTCGTCTGATGTAAAGGAAGCAAGGGTTAAGGTCACAACTGTCGGATCCCATGGGAGAGAGATATCAATGGACATGAGGCATTGCAGGGAACCAAGTTGCATGGGAGATAATTTCCCAAGGTGGTCCTGCAATCCAAACCACAGTTTCACCAAGGGGTTACGTGTCAGCATCGGGGGAATTGCGGGGCGAAAAGTGGGTTACTCCAAAACGCTGATGCGTTCCCCCGCAAATTGAAAGGCATGTAGTGATGTGGCATGTTAGTACTCGAGCGATGAACCTACGAAGAGCATAAGTATCCAGGGACCGTCGATCTGTAGGAGGACACAAGTCAACCGATCGTGTGCTCCGGGTGAAAGCACTCTTGGAAAAGGCGATCAAGGAGAAGTTGAGAATTGAGATTTCTAGACTCTGGAGATCCAAAGTGAATTGCATTCATGCGATCCAGTAGGACATGCGACAGAAATCCATGCACTTCAGGGAAAAGAGAAGGTTGAGAGTTGATTTATCCAAAGTATGAAGACCCGAAGAAATCATAGTCGTCAATCCATGGGAAACACGCGTCAGTAGATCGCGAGCTTTGGATAAAAAATAATCGGAAAAAAGTTGAAGTTTGAGTTTTCTGAAGTGCAAAGGCCCGAAGGAATTGCAGTTGTTGATCCTTGCAGTGGTAACTTCCGAAGTCCCCAAATCCGGGGTTAATATGGGTTGTCCAATAAGGGAGACACATGGCAGAATTTTGGTTGGTTCGGGAAATCGGATTTCGAGAGAATTGGAAGTGTGTTAGTGTGGAAACTCCCGAAGTCCCGAAGCTTGAAGAGACGAAGTGGTGGGGCACGATGATGTCACCAGGAGGTGATGTGGACCCCAAAATTTCCAAAGTGACATGGCTTGCGGACGTCACCGGGGATGACGTGGACACATAGGATGTGCGCCACATGTCAGTAATTTTTTAGCATGCGGATGATTGAAAATGTCTGATAGGACATGACACGTTTCACCCGCCTAATTGGACCACTTTTATGCTTACAATATTTTGCTACATGGAGACGGATCATGGACTCAGGAGAAATTACTCCGATATTTTTCATTTGAGAGTTGAAATTCTTGAAGCCCGGAGAGCCGGAGACTCGAAGTAAACGTCGACTGTCGGATCATCCAAAGTAGACCTGAACCATTAGATCAGGAGAACAGGTGGCGTGAAGCTATGGATTCCAGGTAAGGACTCAAAGTAAATGTCGACTGTCGGATCGTTCGAAGTAGACCTAAACCGTTAGATCAAGAGAACAAGTGGTGTGAAGCTGTGGATTTCGGTTAAGGACCCGAAGTAAACGTCGATCATCGAATCGTCTGAAGTAATTCCCCACCGTCCAATTCAAAAGGATGTATGGAAGAATCTCGTGTATCACGAGGGAAGTAAAGTTTGATATTTGAGAATTCTGAAGTTCAAAATTCCGAAACAACAACAATCATCGATCTGGGAGAGGTAAATTTGAATTGTTGGTTCCCAAGAGGTAGATCTTGGTAGTCCGTTTAGAAGCACCATCAATATCGCGAGTTCAATGGTCACCTCACATTTAGGGGAGGGGGAGGTTCTCGGGCTTTATGAAGTTGAGGGCGGGCTGCAATCGAGACCACGGTTATGGAAAAAGGACACGTGGTGGCTCGAGGTGAATTGCAAGGATAAAAGTAGTTTGGTTCCAAACCACCTTTGAGCGTGGTCACAATCATGCATCTACATGAGGTCACTGCCTAAGGTCACATCTAAGGAGGGGCCAAGAGAAAAAGGAGATAGTACCAACTCTTAGATTTTTCACAAGGGTGAAGGAGAAGGTTGCAAGGGCCATCGGACCTGCACTAGAAAGCCAAAAGGGCATGTGTTTAGATACAGAATGAAACCATCAAGGTTTTAGAGAGCCAATTCGGCTCGGTATTGAAGACCCTTGACCGGGAGGTCACGCAGCCTTAGGAGAAGGGAGTCTGCATTAAGAAACAAAGGGAAAAGGAGAGGCAACACTCAAATGAGTAAGACCATGGTTTTGTGCATTTGTTCATATGTAAATGGTTTGAAGGAAGCACCTCATAAATATTTAATTCGACAGAGAGTTATCACTAGAATAATACAGGGAATTGATAAAGGGTCAAAATATGATATGTTTGTGAACTGAGAACACAACAGAAGCATGAGTACGATATAATGATTCGATCCATGTCTGTGATCAACTCATGAAGACAAAATAACCAACACACAATTATGATTAAAAAAGAGTTAATTCATATAAAAAGGAAAAATGATATTAATTAAAGAATAATATTATCACTTAAATGAAAAGGTACTTGTAAATTTAATTGACAATTTTTGTATGATATGTATAGCTCTAACAAGATGGTTGCTTTCATGTTTATCAGGATTAGAGGTATAACCAGATCAATTCAAGAATAGGATCAGATGTTAGGGTCATGGAGGCAAGACTTTGCATACAAAATTTGGATGAGGTACTGCAAAAGAAAGAATCCTCACATGGGACATGAAGCTAGCAGGTGAATAATGTCATTAATGGGCATAGAAAGGAAAAGTAAGGCTCCATAGCCTTGAAGGTAGAGATGTGTAGACAGTTGCAAGGTTGATGTGGAAGGAAACAAAGAGCTTAAGAGGTGGTGTGTGAATAATCTCTATGTGTCAAGCATAGGAGTTCCAGGGAAGGATTTGTTAGATATGACCTATCTTCTGTCTAAAATCTTAAATCAGAGTTCACAGTGGAAGAAAAATGCCAATGCAGAGGAATTGGAATGCTCTCTCACTTCAAAATTGGCACTGAATGAAAATGAATTTCCATTGGGGAATGGTACTAAGTGGGAAAGAATGGCCAAGTCGAATGTGGCTGGAAAAGTTTTCAGACCCAGGGAACCATAGTGCAGTTGAGAATAATGGGAGCACGCAAGGCATCAATGATCTAAAGGAATTCAAGGACAACCAACTACAACAAAAATAGATAAATAAATAAGTGAATTGAAACATAAATGCACTAGAGTGCATGAAGCATACAATGAAGTTAAATTGTGTATGCATTAGTAGGCATGCTGACAGTAAATGCTTGGTGCATATAGATGTGTAATTTTTCATATGTACATGCTTGGATATGCATATAACATGTTGGTGAACTTAGAATAGTCTGTTATTATGAAATAATGTTTGAGTATGACTAAGGATGGATTATGTATTCAGGGAAAATGATACAACAGGGTTAAATATGTGGATGTTGTTGTTGCTTATAATTTTCATCGAGGTGAAGACCCATGAGGATGGAAGGAATGGTGATCAAAATGATGAAAGGGGAAGTTTGTGATATTCTACAAATATCAGTTGGTTAGACAACAACAAGTAGGTTGGTAACAACCAGGTAGGTATGCATTTAGTTTTCGTTGATGCATACATGTTGAAGGGGATCGAGGTAAGGATTCCCTTAGTTAATTTTCAATATTTAAATTGATATGTAGTGGTCGAAGGCCCAGAGTGTGTAAGTGTTGTTGATGCTAGAATGCACTTAGATAAAATGTCAGTTTCATATTATGTTATGATTGGTTATGGGATCATAACCAGGTAATCCAGGAGACATACTCCTTATATAAAAATGAATATCCATAGAGTTAGTCATATGTGAGACCATACTATGGTTGGATATGGAAGAGCTATAGCGTTATGTGAGTACTCGATAGTATCTACTGTATATCTGATGTTTGGATTGCAACCTCTTTGCCAACACTTAAGAGCACTTAAGTATTATATTCTTGGTGTTGTGTTTGGGTGGAAAAGGAAGGTAACCAAATAGTTAGGCAAGCAGTAGGAAGTCTATGGATGATGTGTTGAATCATTGGACAGACCTTCCAACTCACCATGGTGGAATACATGACATAGTTATGTGGTATTTATGCAGTCAATGCATGGATTCATTGTGTAGTTGTGACCATGGGTATTGGCACATTGATTGTTATCTTATTAATTGTTGCATTATGAAAAGTCTACATGACTGATAATACATGTGTATGTAATGATGAGTTCATTCCAATCGATAGTTGGATTAATATAAGTAATTGAATTATAGTTGTAAGCAATTCTGAGGGAAATTTGTGATTTTTTTTTAAATCATTTCAATGAAAATATATATCTTGTACATGAAATATTGACAATTTGTTTGGCTGAGGAATGTTGAAATTGCAGGAGGAAAGGGGTCTGGGATATGGCAGTGTTGTAAGCCCATAAATAAGACCAATTCCTATTGTTGCAAGAGTCAAATTGTTATGAGAAGAAGCTCATGTCTAGAAGTTTTATTTTTTCTATATAAAACAGTTTTGGGAATTATGATTTGATAATTATTGACGAATTGTTTTGGCCAAATGTAAATTGAAGAAATTGCAGGAAAAATGGTCTTGGATATGGAAGGGATGTAATCCCATAAGGAAGAATGATATCTACAGCTGCAGAGCCAACAATTATGAGCAGAAAGATCATGTTTGGAAAATTTTATTTTCCTGTATAAAACAGATTTGACATTTATGTTTGAAATGGTTATAATGATATCTCATGATGACTGTATGTGTATAATACAAATGAGATGTTGGATATGCAAGTTGGAAAGTATGGAAAAGGCTATTGTTGTGACATGATAAGCCTGTGTCCCTAGAAAACTTCTTGTGCAAGAGAACCTTGGTTAGGAAAGATGGATCTCTTGAGGGACTGCATACAAGAAAAGGGGATGCATGAGCCTGGGCCTGGAAAGTGAGTGATCACAAGGAAGAGGAGACTTTGATAGCTCTTGATTGGGGTCATGCACACAATGGGTATGTCAAGGAAAATAGTGAGCCAAGTTAACAAGAAAACCATATGGATGAAGATCCATGAACCGCACATATAAGTATTGTATTGGATTATGAAAATTTACTCTTACAATATGAGAAAGAATGAGAATTTTATGCACAAATTTTGAATTGACATGCTCGCTAATTTGAAATATTGTAGGAAAATAATGAATGTTGAAGATCTACAAAAGTACCAGACTATGAGAGAAAATAAGGTGATGTTGGAGCAACTAAATGACAAAGGCATGGAAGGAAGAAAGTCCAGTGGACTTGCTACAATTGGAGTTCTGGAACCCACAACTCTGAAACTTCCTGGCCAAGTGCACTGAAGTCGGGGAGAAGTAGAACAACCTGAGGAACTACATGGTAGAGAAATGGGTTCATTTCTTTGGGTTGTGCAAGGCTGAGAGGGAAGGAGAGCTTGTTGGTTGGAACTGTTGCCAGAAATTTAAATTCTGAAGATCATCATACATGTTTTGGGTCGGAATGCCTATGCATACATGTTTTAGGCCAGAGTGCATATATATATAAGATTGGGCTAGATTGTCTGTGTGAATTAAGGCTAGAGGTCCTGGAATTGTAATATTAATAACATTGGAATGGTGTTGTGCACTGAGGACAATGCATAAATAAGGGGAGCATCCTGGTTCTAACCCTTATAAACTATAATGTATTATGTAAATATGACTTAGGCTGGTGAGTCGGTAAAGTTGAAAAGGGGCCAGAGTGCCTAGGAAATGTAACACTTCCTATACATTAATAAAACACATCATTGGCTACAAGACTGACAAGGACAAAAGAGATAGGGGGATATGATTCCACAAGAGAGGGGGCTTGAGGGGCTAAGTCTTGTTATTATTATTTTATTTACCCATAATTGGTATTATGGAGAAGAGGGGGTTACATGAGCTTCTTGGGAGCGAGGCCATGTGGCTCGTGTCTTCATGTAATTATTTAAACATCCCATGGGGGTTGTTTTGGGGTCGTTCTTCCCTTGGTTCATCCTCTTCTCACTATTTTACTCATTCTTATTCCTCTTCACTCACTATTGCTAGTTCGTGTGCTCTTGGGCTGAGCATGGAAATGAATGGCAGAGAGAGGAGAGTCATTGTTGAATGGTTGTAATGATTTACTGATCATTCCCGGAGGGAATGGATTCCTGTGTGCATGAACTTGATGGAAATTTGGATGGATATGTCCATAGTTGAGAATCCTTGGAATTTCCAGTAGGGATATTTCCTGACCTGTAGCATTGGAGCCCTGGAGAGAAATGGAACAACCTCAGGGACTACATGGCAGTGAAAGGTGTTCATTTCTTAGGATTGTGCAGGCTAAGGGAGAAAGAGAGATGGAAATTAGGATTGTTGTGAGGTTGGGAAACCTGAGAGATACTTAGCCAACTATTGTGAATTTAGACTTGGCCTAGGACCCATCCTTGTGGATTCATAGCCCTGGCTCGGGGGTGACCTGTTGTTGAGAGTAAATGAACATCAACGTCTATGGTTGGGAGGAACGTCCTTGGTCTATAGCCAGTTGGTGAACGTTGAATTGCAAAGATAAGTGTTCTATGTTTTTTATGTTTAATGTATTCTGCTATGTATTTAATTATCTCTGAGATATGTATTCTAATGTTCCTGTCTGCTGGTTATTTGTTGTGTATGGCACGTTGTTTATCTCTTTTATGTTTTGACATGGATCTTGTCTTATGCATGTGGTGTGCATGCTTCTAACATTGTTGAGAAGTCCTTTGTTTTTGAATTAGAGATCAGAGAACTGAGTCTTGGGACTATATCATGCCTAGCCTACGGGTGGTTTGGTGTGTTGCATCCTGTTTAAGTGGCGTAGCCCGGCCTCTGGGTGGTCGGGTATGTTACAATGGCATGCAAACCTCGATATGTGTGAGGTAAAATATTTGACGATGGTAACAAAAATTCACCTAACAATCTACAACATAACAAATAACTAGTTAATGTAAAGAATATTAATCGTAAAAATTGCATTCTTATTTTACACATTAATTAACACTAAAAACAAATAGAAAAAAAAATCAATATTTATGTATAATATGAGATGAAACATATTACATACCTTAGGATCTGTGTCATACAAGTGTTCGACAAATTATTCATAACCTTTAAGTTCACTAGAAGCAATGTAGCAGAGAAAATATTTTATCTTGATCCTTCATAAATTCATTTATTTGCCTTTTCTAATAGAGGTTCACCATAAATACCATCATTGTCCCCATCCTCATCCGGTTGCGAAAAAAAATCTTGGATCATTTGATTTGTCCCATCATCTTCTTCCATGGGATCATTAACTTGATTTGTCCCATCATCTTCTTCCATGAGATCCTCATTTTCTTGACCATGTTCCTCATCTTGCACAACATCATTTCTACTACTACTTGGTGCAATATTCTGCAGAAAGTTAGAGGGCAACTCTAACTTTATAATTACAAACAATCATGCAAAATTAGTGTGTACTATAACAAACATTCAAACAATATATATACATATATATAATTTTATATAAAATTGACAATATAAAAACAGATAATGAGTATATAGCTAATTACCATGGGACGATATTCATTCGATCTTCCATCAATGTGCCCATATTTCCTACAATGTTTTGTAGATGTTTCTATTAAAATTATTACAGGACATATGAGGCAACATTTTTTGCAAGGGAAATAACATCTACCATCACCCTTTTCACCCGCTTTACTTTTTTCCCCACCTCTAATTAAATTCTACAACATTCTTCCACAGAACTTCTGCACAACAATACCCTTTCCGAACCATCGTTGTTATAGAAAGATTGTCGCAACATCTCTTTAAATCGTAAAATATTTATAGGTCACTATCGTCGCAATTGCGACAAACATTAACCAAATCACTGTTGACTTTGTCAAAGAGTATAATGTTTATAACAGTCATATCATGTCTCTTGCGACAAAAGTTGATCAAATCAATTTAGACTTTTTCAAATAGTATAACGGTCAATATGGATAGTATCAAAGAGTGTAACAGTCAATAGTTAGCGTCGCTCTTGCGACGAATACACATGTTCGTCGAAATAGCGATGATAATCCACTATATTCATGATCGTTGCAAAGAAGATGAAAGTTTGATTCCATTGAGAGAGCGAGGAAAAGGGGCTAGATTTATAACAAAAATGAAAAAAATGAACTTTTTCTCTTGAATTTTGTGATGAAAGGGTACTTTCACCGCAAGTATTTGTCGCAAATTTTTCATATGTAGTAGTGCATGGAGAAAAAAATAGCGAAGGAGTATTCAGACAAAATAGAAAATGAAAGATAATTGTGATATAATCAACCAAAGAGATATGCAAGATCTCCCCAATATGGTCGCCAAATAAATTTTAAGGAAAAGGTATGGAGAACCTTACTTAAACATTTTCAGATCTTGTCGGGCTAAGGTAAGATAGTTGGGAATGTCACCCGAGGTTTATAGCTAAAGAAAAACAATCACTTAATTCGCATGTATTAAGTACAAGGGACCAATGTTGGTTTGTTTTATATATTATATGTAACTATGTAGAAAAGAAATTAACTTAAACATAAGTGTGTACAGAAATTACATGAGTGTGTACATGGAGATAAAAGAAAAAAATGAACCAGATCATCAAAATACATATGTGAGACTAAGATCAGAAAAATGATTTTTATATTGATTTCATTCTGAGATACAAGATTGAATTCTCTTTTAAAAACCCTGCAAGGGTAGGGACTAAAGTCAAATTTAGAAGCCTCCGATGGGCACCATACAAAAAGACTCAGACAACAAAACAAAATTAAAACTAAAGATCTGAATCATCTTGCCACAAAATGTTCTCACTTGACTCAACAAAATATTCTTTATCAATTATAAAATTTAATTTATAAACATACAAGAACACACATACTGCCAAAGATAAATCATATACCTTTAAAAAAATCTACTTAAATATATGATTCAATTTTGAATCTATTAAGTACCAAATACTTGCATACAAAAATACCGCAAAGATTCAGAGAACAATATAGAAGAACCACACTTTTATTATAAGAAAACCCCTGTGGTATGGAAACACCATACAATGGATCCTATTATGGAAGGGATCTTCTCATGTTCACTTGTATCTTCGAGGGGGCATCCTCCTATTGAGCTACCGCTCCAAATATAATACTTCTTTTTTTATCTCCTTACATTGCATGAACCCATTTTTATAGTGCAACCAACCACCTAAGAACATTCTAGAGGAGGAACCTTCTAGAAGCAGAAGTCCTCTTACATAATCTTGTTGCCTTCAATAAGACCCTTTTGTCATCAATATGGTTAAGCCTTCTAGTAAACTCAAAATGAATGAAAGATGAAAGTATCTCACTAGTATAGAGCAAACCTTATGGTTGTTGAAGTTCTCCTTCTATTTTTCTCCCTTTGTTTCTTTACTCCATTAAGCTTTTATTCCTTCTCAATAAGTTATGGTAGTTTAACTACATTTATTTAGTTAAGCAATATTAGCTTAACTAATTAATTGAGACTAAATAATAATAAGATAGTTAAATAAGGGTCTAATTAAATAATAAATAAATAGGTGGGACCCCTTGTGACTCCCATTCATTTCTTTCAATAATCATCAAATATGAAATATAAAACCCCAATCATTTGATTCAAACACTCTCCTTGTAACTCCCATGCTCATATTTATGACCAAATATTTAAATATCAACAAAATATAACATGACAATATCCAAAAAATAGAATTATATCCATGTTGTCTAAAAACCTACCTAAATATATGCTTGTTGTCCAAAACATTTTCAAAGTAAAAATATTGTCCTCAATAGAAAATAACATAAATCATCATTAAAAACCATATTTACTGTGAGAGGCATTTAGCCCCTTCTCCCTATTGTCCCCTTTTGATCTTTCTGTGGTAGACTTAGGCTGATTGGAACCTTGAGGTTGGATTGAAATGATAATGTGAGAACAAACATCCTTAAGATGAAGATGTGAAGACATAGATTCAGAGGACTCTTTGGATGATTTGGAGGCAGTGGCCACTCCTTTTCTTTTATCTTGCACAGGCTTGGAAACATCGATTTTTAAACTCTTATTAGCATGAGATGATTGCACGGGTGAGACACCATGATCATCTTGGGAAATTGGATTCTTTGGTGGTGGCAGAGGGGGCAATGGAAAATAAGAAGTAGGCCAACCGTGGTGATGAACAGGCTGATGTACAATCTCTTTCCAACTATCATTGGCAGGTGGTTTTGGTTGCATAGTCACATGAGGGGGAACGCGGATACCATAAAAAGTTTTGATGTGGTTGGAAGGGCGTTCTCTCGGGTCGAGGCTAGAGGATCCCATGGCCAACTAGGTTAAAGAATCTATCTTGAAATAGTTGGTTTAATTTATGTAGATCAACATCAAAATGTATTGAAAACCGAGGCGTTCTATGACCCCTTTTCCATTTTCCTCTGCCTCTATTTCCTCTAACATTACTGCCTCTACTAAAGAAGCTCGTCCTAAATAAATATTCCAATATGTCATGAAAAACTATTAACAATCCATGCATAAAACTATACATAAATAAAATCAAAAGGTTGGCTCTAGTATTCACCATAGAAACACATGCAATCCATCCATTAACACCTTAAAACTTCATCAATCAATTGCCATTTGAACACGGAGTGGTAGGGCTATTGGGAAGATGAGGGGTTTATAGTGTGCGAAAAATGGTAGCATGGATGGGACAAGATAAATGAATATTGTTCAAGCAAATGTAGAAGTAACATAAACTATATCTATATCCAACCTTCAAATATCGGTCATGAACCAACTTTTATATTAATCCCTTTTATTTTCATAAAGAATTTTAAGTTCATAATAACCAAACATGGAGAGTTTTAATGTATTTGGGAGGATGAGGGGAACATAGTGAGAAAAAAATGGTATAATGAGAGGGATAAATGATTATTGTTCTATTATATGCAATTATATCTAAAAAAATGTCATTTCTATCAATAAAACAATTGTGAAAACATTTCTTTATTTAGTAAGCCAAATCCAACACACTGTTATTTCAAAAAACTAGGAAAGCTCCAAGATTGTCCATTGCACACTCTTTATTCTTATTCACAGAGTTATTTTAATAATGTACTATCCACAAAATCATTCCAAGAACTAAAAATAGACCACATCAAGCGCACAATGGAACACAACATAAGCCAACCACTCTTCAACACACAAGGTTGGTATTACCAATTCCAATATTTGTTGCGTAACAAATTGGGTTCGAAACCCATGTGCAATTGGTTCTCTTTTATTTTATCATCATATAGTTTTCAAAATCTACCAAAACCCCCGTGGATAATCAACCAACGAACCAATATTTAGTGCAAATAACAAATTTTCCCACTGTTGAGTCAATCACTCATACATCAAGACCAGAATTTGAACCCCTTAAATGCCATACATTAATGAAAGAATAGAGGTATGAGAGAATGCAAAATAGAAACCTTCACAAAGGTTTTCTTCCCAAAAAAATATTTAGCCATCTCTTAACATAAATTTTCCACAATCCTCTTCCACAGACCTCTCATGGAGGTCATAAGGAAAATGTATTCATACATATACAAATAGTTCACAGATAGTTTGAAGGAGATGTCAATCTTCCAAGAATAGGTAATGGCACTAAGAAAACAACCATTATTTTATCTCACAAAGAAACCATCGAATTTTAATGACCAGAGATGAGTGAAACCCACACACTTTCCATAAAAATTTCCAATAGTTTTATCAAAGAGTATTATTCATTCTGGACATAAAGCAATCACATAATATGAATAGAAAGGAGTTTGAACACTATCATCAACTTGAAACACTTGAATACTAATAGGGAAAACCTCCACTTTAAATGCCATTACACAGTTGATACACACATGTCTTAAACTTCGGAAAAACATAGTCTGTAATCAAATGCAAGATCCAACCTCATGAATTTATTCTGAGTGGAGTTATTTTTCATGAATAGAGAGGTGAGAGCTATCATACATGTATGTATAATTCCAGGGAAAATAAAAAACACGACTATTTATTCCAAGGCCAAGCAAAACGAAGGCAACATCAACCAAGAAATCAACCAAATGTGAACCAAGCGAGGGTGGTGACCTAGAGGTAGGGTTAGAGCGGCGTGCAATAATTTCACATCCTATATTACATTAACTCTATCAACCATAGCCCAGTATGAGCGCACCAACACCTCCAGCGCATAATCCACTCTAGTTATCAAACAAAAATTCAATATAAAGTCGATTTTTCCACCTTCCATAAAGTTTTTGAGTTTTATGTGCGTGGTTAACAATTAGCACAAGGTATATCATATGTCCCACATTCATTGCTAGGCATTTCCACCCTTCAAAATTAACCAATTACCATGATAATCACAAGAATTCATAAGTGCAATATGCCATATCCAAATATAGTTGATGCTTGGAGTTTAATTCAAAAATCAAAATATATGTGCAGCAGAATAAACCAATATGCTCATTAAAAAAACATCTCTTCTCTTTGAATTAAATCGTCAATAAACCTATCATTTTCCAATTTCTCTTGGAAAGTGGTTTCAATTTTTTTAAAACTATAGAGTCATGTTTGCAAAAATATACATGAGCGCATAAAAAGATGAAGCATCCTTCATCACCATTCACATGCAGGGTCCCACCTATCTAGTATATTATTAATTTTATATAAATAATAAGGTATTACAACCTATTTGCAAGTAGGGATCCATGTTGTGTTTTTTTGGCATCAACAGACACCTACTCAAGAAATTAGAGAAAATACTAGACCAAATAATAGTCTAAATGATTCTTTCAATCTATTCCAACCATGAAAAAGTGAGGGATGCACCCTCCTTATATAGATAAAGTCCTCTCTCCATACCATACAATGAAAACCATGATCTAGAGTGAAATAATGAGCTCATACCATGTGTTGGGATGAAAGCATGAGCCAATACCATGTTTTGAGTGAAAACCATGGAGAAAACCACAAGTAGTTATAAGAAAATCCTCAAAATTAGGGTTCCTTCCTCATCAAGACTTCCTCATCATGAGAAAATGCTTAACCAATTCCACTTGTGTGGTCCATAAGAGAGAGGAAACAAGTGTGCCCTCCTTGAAATCGGTTTAAAAAGTTTCTAGAAGCACGTGTGAGGTCAAAATGGCCCAAGAACACAGGTGCCTCACTAACTAACTCCCTCAATCATGCAAAAAACCCCCACATGGGTGAATAGAGAAGGAATCTTGAAGAGTGCCTCTTCTATAATCCTATAGAAGCACGTGTGTGAATGTAGGAGAGAGAACATGTGCCTTGGAGAGTAATTTTAACACATTCCAAGTAGATATATGTCCATTTGGCTCATGAATGCTCCATATGCTGACAAGTGTACAATATGATGATGTGGTATCCTCGTCATTGTCCACAGTCCTAATGAAGATATATAGATCTCAAGGCAATGCCACAATTCTCAAGGCATAGTGCATGGATCCCAATGTGGGGTGCCACCTATACTGATGCATCAAGCTTTGAAACACGTCATTAGGCAATGCACATTAAGTAATCACTATTAAAAACAACTTAACATAAGTTAATTTTATAAATTGCCTAAGTTTACCATGGTGGGGAAATCATTCAAAAAGGATCCAGAGAAGGCTAAGAATAACTCAAAACTCACAGAGGAAACTCAGAATGCTTAGAATGGCTTCAGCAGACAAAGAAAGGGAAAAAATTTAAAGTTCCCAAAACTCAGTCAAAATGGCAAGATCACAAATAGTGCATCACAATATTTCTAACGGCACAAACGACTCATCAAACAGAGTTACAGTTTGAAATATATTCACAGTCAAAGATGTGGTCAACTAGGACCAGTCAGCAGGGGACACCTCATCGTCTGTACTGTTGATGTCAGAAGCTGACACGACAGGGCGACTTCATCGTATAGGATGCTTATGTCATTATGCTACATGGAAACACCACAGGCTGCCATGTGTCACCTGCCATTGGACTTTTCAGGGGTCCACGTGGGCCAATCAAAAAGTGCCATGTGGCACCCCTAGGAGATGCCACGTGGCACCATCCAGGGAACTCCATGTGTCTCATACCATGAATAGGAATGGCATCAAGCATCCAGGTGGACCAATGAGAATATGCTACGTGGCCCAATCAACAAGTGACACATGGCAACCCAGAAATGCTCAAGGACAACCTATATCCAAAAATTCAAAAATAGATAATGGTGGGACCCCGCCAAATATGGTGGAAGTTCGCCGTATCTGGTGACTACCATTGAATGTAGAAGTTTCTCACTAAATTTAGTTAGGATTTATAACCACCCAACTAAAATGGGAGCCCATGGGGTTTGACCTCGGTACCTCTCCATAACAAACGCCTTAACTTTAGCGCCCATACCAATCTGCCCAATGGTCACATTGTAATATCCATCCGCCGAGAATAGTTTTAAAGCTGAGTTTCTCTAGCCACTAGGAGAGAGGTGTGGTCATACATCCGAGGGCATGTATTTCGAGATGAGTATTGTCATTATTGCAGGCTATAGTGGGCATAGAAATCGAAACAAATTTTCTCTTGGGCCTGGGAGTGTTAGAGTTGGATAAGAGCATGGAGACAATCATTTTTGGGTAATTCGACGCCAGGAATCCAATGGTGATGTTTTTTTTTTCTGATCTGAGAATTATTTCTGTAGCTTGATTTCAGAATGAGATATATTCATGTATTTGCCAAATTCTTTTGTTGAGTTAATAAAAGAGCCTACCCATTTGAGAGAAGGACTCGGAGATGTAGTCCACCAGGATGAACTTAGTTATCAAGTTTTTGTGTTCAGATCTGATGCTTATGTCTCTTCATTTCTAAATTTCCCTTCTTTAATGGTGCACTTTAATTTATGCTCATTTTATACAATTCTTTATAAGTCACAATGAAAAGATCTCATAACATGTTGGTATCAAAGAATTCATCCTTGACTTGAATTGTTGAGTGTGAATGCTTACTAGGGCCAAGCATAATCAGGGTGAAGAAAATCTAAAGAATTTCAATCCCGAAGTTGGTCGTGTATCCAGAAGGAAGAAAATGGCAGAATAGGAAAAGAGTGATGAACAGGAGAAAAAATTTCACATGGTCTTTTATCACATGTCAGAAATGGTTGAGCAAATGAATGGAGATTATGAGAAGAGGATGAAGAAGAAAGGGAAGAAAAAGGAAGCACTTGCAGATGATTATGATTCCATAAACCAAGGGACTAGAGGATATCCTTCTGAGCCTCCATGTTCACCTTCAAGTTCTAGTTCTTCTTCCTCTGAGCATTCAAATCATTCTCATAATTCTATCCATAAAGCCTCTTTTAAGAAACCATTATTAAAGCTTGATGTAAAATTTACTTTACCTATGTTTAATGGAGATGTTAATCCTGAAACATTGGATAATTGGATCCAATAGGTTGAAGTGTATTGTCGTTTCCAACATATTGATGAAGTGGAAGTTAAAGTGAAATTGGCTTCTCTTCGGTTGGAAGGCACTACTCTTGTATGGTGGGAGAGCAAGCTTCAGGACGGAAGTAAGTGTGGTAAGCTTCTTTCCTCATGGTTGGAATTTAAATCAACGACTAGGAAGAAATTTTATCCATTAGGGTATTTACTTAAAGTAATGATGGAATGGAAAACCTTAAGGCAAAGTAAAGGACAAACTGTACAAAGTTTCACAGAATAATTTAGGAAGAAAGTTCTTGCATTGAACATTCCTTTAGATTCTTATGAGACTTTAATGAATTATATTGGTGTACTTCACAATTATATTCGACATACTTTTCTCTTGTTTAACCCCACTAGTCTTGATGAAGTTTTTGTACAAGCCACTCACCTAGAGAACAAGGGAAAACATGTTCAAGAAGACCCCACAAAGAAACCTTCCAATTTCCCACAAAATACTTTTAAGAAGTTTAAAAGGAAGGACAAGAAGACTTCTACAGTGTCGAGAGAAGGAGGAAAACCATCTTGCACTCATTGCAAGAAGAGCGGTCACGATGAAGAACACTGTTGGAAATTACATCCAGAAAAGAAACCAAAACAGTTCAGTGGAAAGGGGAAGACAAAGACCGTTGATACAGTACAGCAAGATCTTGGTTCTGATTCAAGAGATGAAGGAAAGATCACAACGGTTGGAGTACAAGGTAAAGACTCTATTCATACTAGTTCTAGTTCCAATGATGAATCTCATGTTGATGAACGAAAAAGGAATGAGTTATTTCACATAAGAGTTGTATCTAAACATACTAAAATAGATACATTATTTGATCTGGGTTCTCAATTCAACTTAATATCTGAAGCACTTGTCAAGAAAATGGGTCTTGAAACAAAACCACATCCAAAACCTTATCCTCTTGGTTGGGTATGCGACAAAGAAAAACTTGATGTCACCAAACAATGTAGGATAAGATTTGCTATTGCTTCAAAATTGATTGATGAAGTTAATTTGGATGTTGTACCACTTGATATATGTGGCATAGTGTTGGGAAGTCCTTATATTTATGATAGAAAAGCAGTCTTCTTTCGACATGAGAAAAAATACCACCTTACTAAGGGGGGAGTGGAATATATTGTTAGAGCTCGCAACATGAGGGTAAATACAACACTTGTTAGTGCATGACAGATGAAAAGACTCATAAACACTAATAAGAGATATGTACTCATGTTCGTCAGAGAGAAATATGTCGGGTCATTTGACGCTTTCCAAGGGTGTGATCCATCTCATAAAAAGGAATTAATTGATATTGTTTCGAAGTATGACAATATTTTTCAGGAACCAGATGGATTACCTCCTAAGAGGGAAATCCAACATGAGATACATCTTCAACAGGATTCTCCTTTTCCTAATGTGGGCATGTACATGATGTTAGATGTGGGGATGAAAGAGATCAAGAAGCAGGTACAGGGATTATTGGATTAAGGGTCATCAGACCTAGTTCATCTCCTTGTGGTTCTCCGATCGTGATGGTGCCAAAGAAGGATGTAACATGGAGAATGTGTGTCGATTATCGGGCCTTAAATAAAATTATGGTGAAAAATCGATACCCTCTTCCTTGCATAGATGATTTACTTGATCAATTGAAGAATGTTGTCTATTTCACTAAGTTATATTTATGCAGTGGATATCATCAAATCAGAGTCGCGGAACACGATGCCTGGAAAACTACCTTTAAAACCAAGTAGGGATTGTTTGAGTGGTTGGTTATGTCATTTGTTGTTTGTAATGCTTCGACAACTTCCATGCGTGTGATGAATGATGTATCCAGGCCTTTCATAGATGATTTTGTGATTGTATATTTAGATAACATTCTTGTTTTTAGCAGGACATGGGATGAACATGTGAGGCATGTAAAGGCAGTATCGGATACTTTGCAAAGGGAAAATGTGTATGTAAAATTGTCTAAATGTGAATTTGGCTAGACTGCACTTGTATACTTAGGTCATATTGTAGGAGGAGAACAATTGAAAATTGACCCTTCCAAAATTGATGTAATTGTAAATTGGCCTGAGCCAAAAAGTGTGACCGAAGTTCGAAGCTTCTTAGGTGTAGTCCAGTATTGGAGGAGATTCATTCCCAACTTCTCCTTCATAGCAACTCATCTGCATGCCTTAACCAGTGGGAAGCAAAGAAACAAAAAGCTTTCGACACTTTGAAGGGAAATATCAGTACCGCACCAGTATTAGAACTGTCAAATCTTAAACAGCCTTTTGAGATTGAGATAGATTCCAGTGGATACGCCATGGGTGCAGTACTAATGAAATATCATAATCCTATCTGTTACCACTCTGAAAATTTTAACCAAGTTGTTTTTAACTATCCTACATATGATAAAGAGTTGTATGCATTAGTCCAGAGTGTAAATAAATGGAAGCACTACTTGTTAGGGAAGGAAACCATCATACATACAGATCACCAACCCTTACAATATCTTCAAGCACAGACCAAATTGCAACAATCTCGGCACTACATGTGAATGGGTTTTCTACAATAGTTTCACTTGGTAATCAAGTACAAAAAGGGCACAAGTGAAAAGGTAGTTGATATTCTTTCTATACCTCGTATTATTTCTTATATTATTTTGAAAAAATCTTCTTTATCTCATGATAGCTATATAGAACAATATGAGATCGATGAAGATTCTAAAGAAGTATATACGAAGCTAAGCCTTGGTGCACAGGTAGAGAACTATTGTCTGTAGGGAAAGTTCCTTTACCATCTTGAAAATCTATGCATTCCTACAAGTGAACTATTCCATGTAATACGAGAAGCTCATACTTCTCTTGTGTTTGGGCATTTTTGGGTAGGAAAAACTATGGCTCATTTATAGAGGTTTTGTTAATGGCCTCAAATGAAAGAAATTGTAACTAAATATGTAAAGGGGTGTGTGATGTGTTCTATTTGTAAGCCCACTAATAGAAAACTAGGGCTATACTCACCACTTCATGTCCCATCCCATCCATGGGAAAGTGTATCCATGGATTTTGTAGGGGGTTTACCCATGACCAAAGGGGGTCGTGATTATTTGTATGTTGTAGTGGATAGATTCAAAAAGATGTGTATCTTGATGCCTTGTAAAAAGTAGATCATTGTTGAACAGACTGCTAATCTCTTATTTGAGCATGTTTGGGTTCACTTTGGATCACCCACATCTATCATCTCAGATCGAGATACTCGATTCCTTGGAGACTTTTGGACTAGCTTGTGGAAAATGATGGACACCAAATTGAAGAGGAAAATTTCTTTCCATCCACAAACCTACGGATAGATAGAGGTGGTAAACCGAATAGTGGTACTTTTGCTTAGAGGCTACTGCAACAAGAATCCCAAGGTATGGGATGAATAGATACCCTATGTGCAACATGCGTACAACCGAGATTTACATTCCTCCACTCAAAGTTCACCTTTTGAGGCATGTTTTGGGTACTTACCAAAGGTTCCTTTGGACTTGATGTACCAGAGAGATGTCGATGTAAATGAAGATCGAACAGAGGACAGAGCCCACAAGTTCATCCAGAGGATTCAATAGATACACTATGCAATTAGGGAACAATTGGAGAAAAGTCAAGCATAGTATAAAGCTCGGCACGGCAAGCACATGGTTGATCATTAGTTCCAGGTTGGGGACCGAGTATGGCTTCACATAAACAAGGAGAGATTGAAGGGTGAAGTAAAGAAACTCAATCCCATTCGTTATGGACCCTTCACTATCTTAGAGAAAAGCGGTACCAATGCTTTTTGTCTGGATCTTCCACCTTATATGCATATTTACTCAGTTGTAAACATTGAGAACTTGAAACTTTTTTAGCCTCCCATGATCATGGATCAAGATGAGGAAGCTTCAATTCCATCAGTTGATGAGTTTTCACCTAAGTACTTGGATGAGCTACAGGAAGATATCATCATGGATAGGAGGATGA
>ML822216.1:0-27915 GCA_009831015.1 Picea engelmannii | reverse complement strand
TTCATAATAACCAAACATGGAGAGTTTTAATGTATTTGGGAGGATGAGGGGAACATAGTGAGAAAAAAATGGTATAATGAGAGGGATAAATGATTATTGTTCTATTATATGCAATTATATCTAAAAAAATGTCATTTCTATCAATAAAACAATTGTGAAAACATTTCTTTATTTAGTAAGCCAAATCCAACACACTGTTATTTCAAAAAACTAGGAAAGCTCCAAGATTGTCCATTGCACACTCTTTATTCTTATTCACAGAGTTATTTTAATAATGTACTATCCACAAAATCATTCCAAGAACTAAAAATAGACCACATCAAGCGCACAATGGAACACAACATAAGCCAACCACTCTTCAACACACAAGGTTGGTATTACCAATTCCAATATTTGTTGCGTAACAAATTGGGTTCGAAACCCATGTGCAATTGGTTCTCTTTTATTTTATCATCATATAGTTTTCAAAATCTACCAAAACCCCCGTGGATAATCAACCAACGAACCAATATTTAGTGCAAATAACAAATTTTCCCACTGTTGAGTCAATCACTCATACATCAAGACCAGAATTTGAACCCCTTAAATGCCATACATTAATGAAAGAATAGAGGTATGAGAGAATGCAAAATAGAAACCTTCACAAAGGTTTTCTTCCCAAAAAAATATTTAGCCATCTCTTAACATAAATTTTCCACAATCCTCTTCCACAGACCTCTCATGGAGGTCATAAGGAAAATGTATTCATACATATACAAATAGTTCACAGATAGTTTGAAGGAGATGTCAATCTTCCAAGAATAGGTAATGGCACTAAGAAAACAACCATTATTTTATCTCACAAAGAAACCATCGAATTTTAATGACCAGAGATGAGTGAAACCCACACACTTTCCATAAAAATTTCCAATAGTTTTATCAAAGAGTATTATTCATTCTGGACATAAAGCAATCACATAATATGAATAGAAAGGAGTTTGAACACTATCATCAACTTGAAACACTTGAATACTAATAGGGAAAACCTCCACTTTAAATGCCATTACACAGTTGATACACACATGTCTTAAACTTCGGAAAAACATAGTCTGTAATCAAATGCAAGATCCAACCTCATGAATTTATTCTGAGTGGAGTTATTTTTCATGAATAGAGAGGTGAGAGCTATCATACATGTATGTATAATTCCAGGGAAAATAAAAAACACGACTATTTATTCCAAGGCCAAGCAAAACGAAGGCAACATCAACCAAGAAATCAACCAAATGTGAACCAAGCGAGGGTGGTGACCTAGAGGTAGGGTTAGAGCGGCGTGCAATAATTTCACATCCTATATTACATTAACTCTATCAACCATAGCCCAGTATGAGCGCACCAACACCTCCAGCGCATAATCCACTCTAGTTATCAAACAAAAATTCAATATAAAGTCGATTTTTCCACCTTCCATAAAGTTTTTGAGTTTTATGTGCGTGGTTAACAATTAGCACAAGGTATATCATATGTCCCACATTCATTGCTAGGCATTTCCACCCTTCAAAATTAACCAATTACCATGATAATCACAAGAATTCATAAGTGCAATATGCCATATCCAAATATAGTTGATGCTTGGAGTTTAATTCAAAAATCAAAATATATGTGCAGCAGAATAAACCAATATGCTCATTAAAAAAACATCTCTTCTCTTTGAATTAAATCGTCAATAAACCTATCATTTTCCAATTTCTCTTGGAAAGTGGTTTCAATTTTTTTAAAACTATAGAGTCATGTTTGCAAAAATATACATGAGCGCATAAAAAGATGAAGCATCCTTCATCACCATTCACATGCAGGGTCCCACCTATCTAGTATATTATTAATTTTATATAAATAATAAGGTATTACAACCTATTTGCAAGTAGGGATCCATGTTGTGTTTTTTTGGCATCAACAGACACCTACTCAAGAAATTAGAGAAAATACTAGACCAAATAATAGTCTAAATGATTCTTTCAATCTATTCCAACCATGAAAAAGTGAGGGATGCACCCTCCTTATATAGATAAAGTCCTCTCTCCATACCATACAATGAAAACCATGATCTAGAGTGAAATAATGAGCTCATACCATGTGTTGGGATGAAAGCATGAGCCAATACCATGTTTTGAGTGAAAACCATGGAGAAAACCACAAGTAGTTATAAGAAAATCCTCAAAATTAGGGTTCCTTCCTCATCAAGACTTCCTCATCATGAGAAAATGCTTAACCAATTCCACTTGTGTGGTCCATAAGAGAGAGGAAACAAGTGTGCCCTCCTTGAAATCGGTTTAAAAAGTTTCTAGAAGCACGTGTGAGGTCAAAATGGCCCAAGAACACAGGTGCCTCACTAACTAACTCCCTCAATCATGCAAAAAACCCCCACATGGGTGAATAGAGAAGGAATCTTGAAGAGTGCCTCTTCTATAATCCTATAGAAGCACGTGTGTGAATGTAGGAGAGAGAACATGTGCCTTGGAGAGTAATTTTAACACATTCCAAGTAGATATATGTCCATTTGGCTCATGAATGCTCCATATGCTGACAAGTGTACAATATGATGATGTGGTATCCTCGTCATTGTCCACAGTCCTAATGAAGATATATAGATCTCAAGGCAATGCCACAATTCTCAAGGCATAGTGCATGGATCCCAATGTGGGGTGCCACCTATACTGATGCATCAAGCTTTGAAACACGTCATTAGGCAATGCACATTAAGTAATCACTATTAAAAACAACTTAACATAAGTTAATTTTATAAATTGCCTAAGTTTACCATGGTGGGGAAATCATTCAAAAAGGATCCAGAGAAGGCTAAGAATAACTCAAAACTCACAGAGGAAACTCAGAATGCTTAGAATGGCTTCAGCAGACAAAGAAAGGGAAAAAATTTAAAGTTCCCAAAACTCAGTCAAAATGGCAAGATCACAAATAGTGCATCACAATATTTCTAACGGCACAAACGACTCATCAAACAGAGTTACAGTTTGAAATATATTCACAGTCAAAGATGTGGTCAACTAGGACCAGTCAGCAGGGGACACCTCATCGTCTGTACTGTTGATGTCAGAAGCTGACACGACAGGGCGACTTCATCGTATAGGATGCTTATGTCATTATGCTACATGGAAACACCACAGGCTGCCATGTGTCACCTGCCATTGGACTTTTCAGGGGTCCACGTGGGCCAATCAAAAAGTGCCATGTGGCACCCCTAGGAGATGCCACGTGGCACCATCCAGGGAACTCCATGTGTCTCATACCATGAATAGGAATGGCATCAAGCATCCAGGTGGACCAATGAGAATATGCTACGTGGCCCAATCAACAAGTGACACATGGCAACCCAGAAATGCTCAAGGACAACCTATATCCAAAAATTCAAAAATAGATAATGGTGGGACCCCGCCAAATATGGTGGAAGTTCGCCGTATCTGGTGACTACCATTGAATGTAGAAGTTTCTCACTAAATTTAGTTAGGATTTATAACCACCCAACTAAAATGGGAGCCCATGGGGTTTGACCTCGGTACCTCTCCATAACAAACGCCTTAACTTTAGCGCCCATACCAATCTGCCCAATGGTCACATTGTAATATCCATCCGCCGAGAATAGTTTTAAAGCTGAGTTTCTCTAGCCACTAGGAGAGAGGTGTGGTCATACATCCGAGGGCATGTATTTCGAGATGAGTATTGTCATTATTGCAGGCTATAGTGGGCATAGAAATCGAAACAAATTTTCTCTTGGGCCTGGGAGTGTTAGAGTTGGATAAGAGCATGGAGACAATCATTTTTGGGTAATTCGACGCCAGGAATCCAATGGTGATGTTTTTTTTTTCTGATCTGAGAATTATTTCTGTAGCTTGATTTCAGAATGAGATATATTCATGTATTTGCCAAATTCTTTTGTTGAGTTAATAAAAGAGCCTACCCATTTGAGAGAAGGACTCGGAGATGTAGTCCACCAGGATGAACTTAGTTATCAAGTTTTTGTGTTCAGATCTGATGCTTATGTCTCTTCATTTCTAAATTTCCCTTCTTTAATGGTGCACTTTAATTTATGCTCATTTTATACAATTCTTTATAAGTCACAATGAAAAGATCTCATAACATGTTGGTATCAAAGAATTCATCCTTGACTTGAATTGTTGAGTGTGAATGCTTACTAGGGCCAAGCATAATCAGGGTGAAGAAAATCTAAAGAATTTCAATCCCGAAGTTGGTCGTGTATCCAGAAGGAAGAAAATGGCAGAATAGGAAAAGAGTGATGAACAGGAGAAAAAATTTCACATGGTCTTTTATCACATGTCAGAAATGGTTGAGCAAATGAATGGAGATTATGAGAAGAGGATGAAGAAGAAAGGGAAGAAAAAGGAAGCACTTGCAGATGATTATGATTCCATAAACCAAGGGACTAGAGGATATCCTTCTGAGCCTCCATGTTCACCTTCAAGTTCTAGTTCTTCTTCCTCTGAGCATTCAAATCATTCTCATAATTCTATCCATAAAGCCTCTTTTAAGAAACCATTATTAAAGCTTGATGTAAAATTTACTTTACCTATGTTTAATGGAGATGTTAATCCTGAAACATTGGATAATTGGATCCAATAGGTTGAAGTGTATTGTCGTTTCCAACATATTGATGAAGTGGAAGTTAAAGTGAAATTGGCTTCTCTTCGGTTGGAAGGCACTACTCTTGTATGGTGGGAGAGCAAGCTTCAGGACGGAAGTAAGTGTGGTAAGCTTCTTTCCTCATGGTTGGAATTTAAATCAACGACTAGGAAGAAATTTTATCCATTAGGGTATTTACTTAAAGTAATGATGGAATGGAAAACCTTAAGGCAAAGTAAAGGACAAACTGTACAAAGTTTCACAGAATAATTTAGGAAGAAAGTTCTTGCATTGAACATTCCTTTAGATTCTTATGAGACTTTAATGAATTATATTGGTGTACTTCACAATTATATTCGACATACTTTTCTCTTGTTTAACCCCACTAGTCTTGATGAAGTTTTTGTACAAGCCACTCACCTAGAGAACAAGGGAAAACATGTTCAAGAAGACCCCACAAAGAAACCTTCCAATTTCCCACAAAATACTTTTAAGAAGTTTAAAAGGAAGGACAAGAAGACTTCTACAGTGTCGAGAGAAGGAGGAAAACCATCTTGCACTCATTGCAAGAAGAGCGGTCACGATGAAGAACACTGTTGGAAATTACATCCAGAAAAGAAACCAAAACAGTTCAGTGGAAAGGGGAAGACAAAGACCGTTGATACAGTACAGCAAGATCTTGGTTCTGATTCAAGAGATGAAGGAAAGATCACAACGGTTGGAGTACAAGGTAAAGACTCTATTCATACTAGTTCTAGTTCCAATGATGAATCTCATGTTGATGAACGAAAAAGGAATGAGTTATTTCACATAAGAGTTGTATCTAAACATACTAAAATAGATACATTATTTGATCTGGGTTCTCAATTCAACTTAATATCTGAAGCACTTGTCAAGAAAATGGGTCTTGAAACAAAACCACATCCAAAACCTTATCCTCTTGGTTGGGTATGCGACAAAGAAAAACTTGATGTCACCAAACAATGTAGGATAAGATTTGCTATTGCTTCAAAATTGATTGATGAAGTTAATTTGGATGTTGTACCACTTGATATATGTGGCATAGTGTTGGGAAGTCCTTATATTTATGATAGAAAAGCAGTCTTCTTTCGACATGAGAAAAAATACCACCTTACTAAGGGGGGAGTGGAATATATTGTTAGAGCTCGCAACATGAGGGTAAATACAACACTTGTTAGTGCATGACAGATGAAAAGACTCATAAACACTAATAAGAGATATGTACTCATGTTCGTCAGAGAGAAATATGTCGGGTCATTTGACGCTTTCCAAGGGTGTGATCCATCTCATAAAAAGGAATTAATTGATATTGTTTCGAAGTATGACAATATTTTTCAGGAACCAGATGGATTACCTCCTAAGAGGGAAATCCAACATGAGATACATCTTCAACAGGATTCTCCTTTTCCTAATGTGGGCATGTACATGATGTTAGATGTGGGGATGAAAGAGATCAAGAAGCAGGTACAGGGATTATTGGATTAAGGGTCATCAGACCTAGTTCATCTCCTTGTGGTTCTCCGATCGTGATGGTGCCAAAGAAGGATGTAACATGGAGAATGTGTGTCGATTATCGGGCCTTAAATAAAATTATGGTGAAAAATCGATACCCTCTTCCTTGCATAGATGATTTACTTGATCAATTGAAGAATGTTGTCTATTTCACTAAGTTATATTTATGCAGTGGATATCATCAAATCAGAGTCGCGGAACACGATGCCTGGAAAACTACCTTTAAAACCAAGTAGGGATTGTTTGAGTGGTTGGTTATGTCATTTGTTGTTTGTAATGCTTCGACAACTTCCATGCGTGTGATGAATGATGTATCCAGGCCTTTCATAGATGATTTTGTGATTGTATATTTAGATAACATTCTTGTTTTTAGCAGGACATGGGATGAACATGTGAGGCATGTAAAGGCAGTATCGGATACTTTGCAAAGGGAAAATGTGTATGTAAAATTGTCTAAATGTGAATTTGGCTAGACTGCACTTGTATACTTAGGTCATATTGTAGGAGGAGAACAATTGAAAATTGACCCTTCCAAAATTGATGTAATTGTAAATTGGCCTGAGCCAAAAAGTGTGACCGAAGTTCGAAGCTTCTTAGGTGTAGTCCAGTATTGGAGGAGATTCATTCCCAACTTCTCCTTCATAGCAACTCATCTGCATGCCTTAACCAGTGGGAAGCAAAGAAACAAAAAGCTTTCGACACTTTGAAGGGAAATATCAGTACCGCACCAGTATTAGAACTGTCAAATCTTAAACAGCCTTTTGAGATTGAGATAGATTCCAGTGGATACGCCATGGGTGCAGTACTAATGAAATATCATAATCCTATCTGTTACCACTCTGAAAATTTTAACCAAGTTGTTTTTAACTATCCTACATATGATAAAGAGTTGTATGCATTAGTCCAGAGTGTAAATAAATGGAAGCACTACTTGTTAGGGAAGGAAACCATCATACATACAGATCACCAACCCTTACAATATCTTCAAGCACAGACCAAATTGCAACAATCTCGGCACTACATGTGAATGGGTTTTCTACAATAGTTTCACTTGGTAATCAAGTACAAAAAGGGCACAAGTGAAAAGGTAGTTGATATTCTTTCTATACCTCGTATTATTTCTTATATTATTTTGAAAAAATCTTCTTTATCTCATGATAGCTATATAGAACAATATGAGATCGATGAAGATTCTAAAGAAGTATATACGAAGCTAAGCCTTGGTGCACAGGTAGAGAACTATTGTCTGTAGGGAAAGTTCCTTTACCATCTTGAAAATCTATGCATTCCTACAAGTGAACTATTCCATGTAATACGAGAAGCTCATACTTCTCTTGTGTTTGGGCATTTTTGGGTAGGAAAAACTATGGCTCATTTATAGAGGTTTTGTTAATGGCCTCAAATGAAAGAAATTGTAACTAAATATGTAAAGGGGTGTGTGATGTGTTCTATTTGTAAGCCCACTAATAGAAAACTAGGGCTATACTCACCACTTCATGTCCCATCCCATCCATGGGAAAGTGTATCCATGGATTTTGTAGGGGGTTTACCCATGACCAAAGGGGGTCGTGATTATTTGTATGTTGTAGTGGATAGATTCAAAAAGATGTGTATCTTGATGCCTTGTAAAAAGTAGATCATTGTTGAACAGACTGCTAATCTCTTATTTGAGCATGTTTGGGTTCACTTTGGATCACCCACATCTATCATCTCAGATCGAGATACTCGATTCCTTGGAGACTTTTGGACTAGCTTGTGGAAAATGATGGACACCAAATTGAAGAGGAAAATTTCTTTCCATCCACAAACCTACGGATAGATAGAGGTGGTAAACCGAATAGTGGTACTTTTGCTTAGAGGCTACTGCAACAAGAATCCCAAGGTATGGGATGAATAGATACCCTATGTGCAACATGCGTACAACCGAGATTTACATTCCTCCACTCAAAGTTCACCTTTTGAGGCATGTTTTGGGTACTTACCAAAGGTTCCTTTGGACTTGATGTACCAGAGAGATGTCGATGTAAATGAAGATCGAACAGAGGACAGAGCCCACAAGTTCATCCAGAGGATTCAATAGATACACTATGCAATTAGGGAACAATTGGAGAAAAGTCAAGCATAGTATAAAGCTCGGCACGGCAAGCACATGGTTGATCATTAGTTCCAGGTTGGGGACCGAGTATGGCTTCACATAAACAAGGAGAGATTGAAGGGTGAAGTAAAGAAACTCAATCCCATTCGTTATGGACCCTTCACTATCTTAGAGAAAAGCGGTACCAATGCTTTTTGTCTGGATCTTCCACCTTATATGCATATTTACTCAGTTGTAAACATTGAGAACTTGAAACTTTTTTAGCCTCCCATGATCATGGATCAAGATGAGGAAGCTTCAATTCCATCAGTTGATGAGTTTTCACCTAAGTACTTGGATGAGCTACAGGAAGATATCATCATGGATAGGAGGATGAGGACTTCACACAGGGGTGATGTTGATCATATTCAAGTAGGCTTAAAAGGAACCCATCCAAGCAAGGCAGAGTGGATCGGGAAGGACAAAGTGAGGGAACTCTTCCCTCACTTACCATTTGATTGATATAATATTTTGGTGGTCCAAAAAGCTCTCAGTGGGAAGGCGTGATCCAAAAAGAATCGAGAGAAGGCAAAGAATAACTCATAACTCACAGAGGCAACTTAGAATGCTCAAAATGGCTTCAACAGATAGAGAAAGGGAAAAAATTGAAAGTTCCCAAAACTTAGTGAAAACGGCATGATCACGCAGAGTGCATTGCAATAATTCTAATGACCCAAATGACTCGTCAATCCGAGTTACGGTTTGAAATATATTCATGGTCAAAGATGCAGTCAACCAGGACCAGTCAGTAGGGGACACCTCATCGTCCATACTGCTGACATGCCAGGGTGATGTCATCGCACAGGATGCTGATGTAATCATTCCATGTGGAAGCACCATCGGCTGCCACATGTTTCCCGCCATTGGACATTTCAAGGGTCCACATGGGACAATCAAAAAGTTCCACGTGGCACCCCCAGGAGATGCCACATGGCACCATCCAGGGAGCACCACGTGTACCATACCATGATTGGGCATGACATCAAGCATCCAGGTGGACCAATGAGAATATTACACATGTCCCAATCAGCGGGTGACACATGGCATCCCCTAATTGCTCAAGGACAAACTATATCCAAAAATTCAAAAATAGATAATGGCGAGACCCCGACAAAGTTGGCGAAGGTCTGCCATATCTCATGACTACTGCTGAACGTAGAATTTTCTCGCTAAATTTAGTAAGGAGTTATAACCACACAACTAAAATGGGATCCCGTGGGGTTTGACCCCGAGACCTCCCCATAACAAATGCCTTAACTTTAGCACCCATACCAATCCGTCCAACGGTCACATTGTAATATCCGTCCACCAAGAATTGTTTTAAAGTCGAGTTTCTCTAGCCACCAGGGCATAGGCGTTGTTGTACATCCGCTGGAAAGGATTTCGAGACAAGTACTGTCATTATTTCAGGTTGCAGTGGGCATGAAAACCGAGACATATTTTCTCTTGGGCCTGGGAGTGTCAGAGTTGGATCAGAGCGTGGAGACAGTCATTTTTGGGTAATTCGACGCCACGAATCCAATGGTGATGTTTTTTTTCTGATCTAAGCATTATTTTTGTATCTTGATTCCAAAATAAGATATATTGATGTATTTTCCAAATTCTTTTGTTGAGTTAATAAAAGAGCCTACCCATTTGAGAGCAGAACCTAGAGACGTAGTCCACCAAGGACGAACTCCGTTATCAAGTTTGTGTGTTCAGATCTGATGTTTATTTCTCTTCATTTCTAAATTTTCCTTCTTTAATGGTTCACTTTAATTTATGCTCAATTAATAAAATTCTTATAAGTCACGATGAAAAGATCTCGAAACAGGAAACTTTACCCTTATCACTTGTGTCAATTCCTAGGAGAGAAAGTATTTCCTAGGTAATCTTGGTTAGAGATAGGTAAAAATGATGAATTATTGATGGAAAGAGAAGGGAAACCTTAATATTTTGACCCTCAAAGTCATATGTAATGATGAATAAGTTCCATAAACTGGTCCAACTATATTCTAGAGCTAGCAATATTCAGTATTTGTTCATGCAAACCTTTGAGAGGGAGCTTGGCTAAGAGTTACCACATCAACACCTTCTTTTTTTTTGTAAGTGAGTGTAAGAAGTTGTACTACTGCAAAAAGATTATGATACAAAAAAGTGGGGGCATCCTAGTCTGCCTAGTTGGAAACCAGACCAGGGCTTCCTGAGTTGTTCTTGCTAATATATACGAGGGGTGGGACTAGTCTTCCACTAGGGGAAACCAGGTCAGTCATACCATAACCAGTTTGAAAAATGATAAGCAACACAGACATACAAAGCAGAAGATGAAAAAACCCACTAGACCCGAGTGGGTAGTGTACCAAAATGACCTGACTATGCCTCACATTCCTGCCATTAGACTAACCATTCACTAGTCTAGGAAAATGATGTGTTTCTTTCCACCATCCGCCTGACTGTTGGTATCATCCTTCTAGGAGATCATGTGAGTCTCCCTAATTTGGGTTGGTGCACCATGTCCATTGGTTGGTGTGATGTCCATGTGATGTACATAGCGCATATAGAGGTGGAATTGAGCAACCAACCACTCCATATTGGATTTCTGGTCCTTCTCGTCCTCAACTAACAGTTTGGTAATAGTTTCTAGACTACTAAGGTGACTCAGAATTTCGTCCAACATTTTATTGTGTTCCTTGTTTTCCTCTTGTGTGGCATCTTCCATTTTCGAACTCACTATTTCGATCATCATATTATTTATCCACGCCATCTCCATTGTTTTATGGTAGAGGGTTTCCCTGGGCTGTGTGGCCCCCGAATTAGTTACCCAGTCTGCTTCTTGTGCCTTTGCATCCCATGATTTCCCTTTGTGTTTTTCTTTTATTTCCTTTTCCCACTGGGTAATGGTTGCTTTTCCTTTCGGTGCAACCAGAGTTTGGAAGGTTCCCTCTGCATCTTTTGTCGCCTGCTCCATTCTTGACACCCTCCGTGGACTATTCAAAGCTTCCTATCCAAGGGGATTCCTCTTCCTATGCATTCGCTTCATTCACACCATCCTGCTTGGCCTGTCATAGCTCCTTTGTTGGATACTCAGCCTGTACCTCACTTCACAGGGATTCTTCCTTTCCCTTCCCTTGTATATATGATATCCCCTACAGTTGCACTCCTATTTGTGGCTATTCCTATTGTCTCTCCTCTTATTTATCTTCCCCTGCTGTGGGCTTGTCCTTCCAATAATGGTTTACCCGTAGTGGTGATCACTCCCATCCTTTTTCCCATTGCGACTCGTATGATCATGATGACTCAGCCTTTATCCTTATGCGGGTCCTTTCCCTTGTTACTCTTCATACCTATACTTTTGCATGGTGGGTCAATTCTCGACCATGTCACTCCCCCATGTCTTACATCATTCGTTGCATGAGGTTTGTCATCTGTACTTTCCCACGTGCTTTCCCTGCAAATATTACTGTCGAAAGAGCCTTTTTGTTGTACCCCTGCCTGTTGTTTATGTTGATCCTACATGGTAATTGGTGGTCAATTGTTAGGCAATCATATCCTGCCTGCGTCCTGTGTGCATGCCTCTAGGCCTTGCACCGCCCTCCTCAATGTGACCTTCCTTTCTTAAGCTGCCTTCACCGTATTTTGTTGCTAGTTGGATGCAGTTGGTACTGAGTTGTCCATTCAGGATGTTGATCCAGGTAGTTTCCAATTCCGAACCTTCCTTGCCAACCCCCTCATTGGCTAGCATGTCTGTTAGGCCATTCTCTGACTTGTGAACCCAGCGCAACTCCACTGTATTCAGATTTTTTAGGTGCTCCTGGATTTTCTTTAGTAATGTGCCAGGTGCCAGTGTCGCTTAATCTTTCCCACTCTAGTGCCATTTTGGAGTCTCTTCATCGTGTTGATGACCAGGGTGGATTCTCCTTCCACAATAGTGTTTTTCATCTTTTCACTACTTAGGATTTTGAGGCCAAGCTCCAGGGCTCCGAATTCCGCTGCGTTGTTGGTTGAGTTTCCCATACTCCCAACGTACAACCGGATAATGTTACCACCACTATCTCTGATCACCCCTCCCATCCCTGCCACTCCTTGGTTTAGGAACCCTAGAGGAGGGGGGGTCCAGTTGCGGTATCCTATTTGGAGTTGCAGTTCCCGCCCTACCGGTGTGATGTTGCACCTATCTTTTAGATGAAAAAAATCCAGGATGTAGGAGTCCTAGTCTGTGAGTTGTGTTTTTTCCTTCTTGTAATTGTGGCTCTGCATCGTTTCTCGTATTTGTGATATTATTGCATCCTTGAGCTTTACATTTGGTAGGCTTTCATTCCTGAAGATGTGTCGATTCCTTTCTTTCTATATTGCCTAGATGATCATTCCCGACATTAGATTCCAGCAGAGGTTCACCATTTCATTTTCATTGTAACTCTCTTTCCAATTGTTGATGGTTGCGCTAATGTTACCTCAGATCCTAATGGACTAGCGATAGATGCCTTCCACTCAATCCCATATCTCTATTGTGTAACTTCATTCATCGAGGAGGTGATTGGTTTTTTCCTCCTTAGCTTGACAGAGGTGGCAACGAGATGGACTTATATAACCCATTTTCCTAAGGTTTTCCCAGGTTAGAATTCGATTGTGAAGAACTAACCATTCAAACATTTTGATTTTTGGCCATTGGGGGCTGCACCAAATATTTCCCCATTGTTGCACCAAGTCTTCTTGATCCCGGTCTGCGATGTAATACCATGCTTCTTTTAAGTTGAATTCCCCACCATTTTCCCCACCCCACCTTAATTGGTCCTCTTCCTATAAGACTACAATTTTCCTTTCCCTAGTTCCTCCTCCACCTCTTTCGTTAGAGTTGTGATCCGGTATCCATTTTGAAGATTGAGTTTGTCCTAGATCCTCCATCTGTTGCTACCATTTCTTTACTTCCAGTAGTGATGGATTTTTGTTTTTCCTTGCGCTGTCATTTCCTGTTGGAGCTCCTATCTATCCGGATTTTCCATTCTGGGTTCCTGTTGCCATGGGTCCTCCCAGAATCTAGTTGTTTTACCATGTATGACTTCCCATAAGATGTGTTTATGGATCTAGTTGTTTTTTCACCAGGAGAGATTCCATATGGTTGATCCCTCCCTTGTTCCCATGAATCGAATTTGATCATGGTTGTTGATGTTCAGGGAATACTTGGCCTTCCAGAGGTTTTCCCATGGTACTAAATTGTCCTTGACCCATATCCACCAAAGTTTTGCCCCGTAGGCCTTGTTGGTTACCTGTGGGTCTTGTAACCCCAGGCATCCTTTTCCTTTTGGTCTAAAAACCTTCTCCCAGGCCACCAGGGCCCATTTGTTTTTATTTTTAGCACCTCTCCATAGGAAATCTCTTTGAATGACTCTTATCTTTTGTAGTATTCCTTAGGGGCCAGGAAACACTGACATCATATATGTCAGAATTGCTTGTAGAACCTCTTTAGTAAGGATAATCCTCCCAACCAAGTTAAGAGCTCTGTAAGTCCAATTTTTTACCCTCTCCTGCATTTTATTGACCATTCCTTCCCACGTTGCCATTTTTCATGCTCTGTCCGTCAGGGGGATTACCAAGTATTTAGTTGGGAGTGTTTTGCATTCAAACCCCGAAATGTTGTCCAGGTTTCTTTGAATTGCAAGATTAGTATTGAAGAAATAGATCATGGATTTGGAGTGGTTGATCTTCGCCCCTAAGGCTTCCAAAAAGTCTTCTAATATTCTTTTATAGGATTTTTATTCCTTGACCGTGGGTGTGCCATCGAGTAGGGTGTCATCAACGAACTGTTGGTGTGTGGAGGTTGGATAGTTTTCGAAACGTTTGATGCATTTTATTTCCCCTGCTGCAATTGTGCTTTTTATTCTTCTGTTGATCCCTTCCATCATCAGAATGAATAGGAAGGGGGATAGTGGGTCTCCTTGTCAGATGCCTCTCGAAGGCTAGAAGGGTTTTGTTGGGGCTCCATTGATTAGAAGCAAGTAGCTTGTCGATGGGATTAGATTGACGATCCAGTTGATCCAGTGTTGTTAGAACCCAAAGACTTCCAATGTCTTGGCCATATAGTGCTAGATAATGTTGTCATAAGCCTTCACCAGGTCAAGTTGGATTATCATCCCCCCTCTCCTTTGGCTTTTCAGCTTATGTATAATCTCATGGGCATGGATGATGTTGTCTGGTATTTATCTTCCTTCTACGAAACACGCCTGTTTCTGTGAAATCAGGGTGGGTAGGAGAGGTTTTAGTATATTGGCTATGACTTTGGAGATTATCTTATAAACTACATTACATAAAGCTATAGGCCTGTAGCGATCTGGGGTCCTTACTTCATTTTATTTTAGGATAAGGGTGATCATTGTGGCATTTAACGCTTTCAAGATGGAGGTCGAGCGTCTGGAGTCTTCCACCACCCCATAAATGTCATGTTTAACCACTTCATAGCAGGCTTTAAAGAATTCCACTATGAATCCATCTGGACCTGGGGCCTTTCCATTGGGAATCTCCTAGACCACTTGGTCAATTTCCTCCTTTGCAATGGGTTTTCTTAGATTGATATTTTGTTCCTTGGTGACCAACCTGGGGATGTGCCGAGTTATCCTTTGTATGGCCTCAGTTTTGTCTTGGTTGGCTTCATGGGCTAGCCCCTGGGAGTGATTGACCAGTGTATTTTCAATTTCCTTGTGGGATTCTCTTTCGATCCCATTATGATCCCTAATTTTCAGGATTTTTTTGTGGGTTCTTCTTGCAATGGTTGTTCTATGAAAAAAATTGGTATTTCGCTCCCCTTCCTTTAGCCACTTGATTCTGGAATTTTGGCGCCATAGAGTTTCTTCCTGTTGGAATCTTTATTCACATTCCTGGGTTAATTGGATCTCTTCTCTTTTCCAATCCTCTGTGTATCCCTCATCTATGCAGAGTTACTGGAGTTTTCTCATTCTGTCCTCAATAATTTTTTTCCTTGGTTTATGTTTCCAAAGATTTCCTTGTTCCACTCCTTGAGTTTATGTTTGATGTACTTGAGTTTCTTATATAGTTTGAACATCCTTTCCCTTGATCCAATAGTTCCTTCGGCCACCATTGGTTGATATTCTCATTGAAGGCGGGATGTTTGATCCAAAATTTCTCAAATCTAAAAGGTTTGTTCTTCGGAGTGGTTTGGAAGTTTTCTTCCAATTGAACTGGCCAATGGTCTGAACCCCCCTATGGAAGGATGTTGCAGTCTAAAGTTAGTCCCTGCATAATGATGGATTCTGATACCAAGAATCTATCTAGCCTTGTAGCTACTTGGTGGTTATTTATTCGTTTGCTATTCCAAGTGAACTGGCCATTGCTAGTTCTGATGTCCACCATCTCCATTGTATCAATGAAAGATGAAAATTCCTCTGCATCTCTATCCAGTCTCCTAGTGCTCCCTTTTTTCTCTGGAAGTTTCATGATGATGTTGAAGTCCCTTGCCAAGATCTAGTGAAGGTTGTTGGATCGGGCCTTTATATTTTCTAGATCTAGGAGCATTCTCCTTTTTTCCTCCAACATCTGGGGACCATACACATTAGTGCATAGAATCACCTCTATGTTACCTATAATTTTCATGTTAACTGAAAGTGTGTGTCTCGTGGATTTAGCTACTAGTAGGTTCATCGATTGTGGGTTCCATAAGGTGAGGATACTGCCTTCCGTCTGTTGGCCTTCAACAACCAACATCTTGTACTTATTCCATTGGTTTTTATTGATTGTTTCCATTCTGTCTATAGTGCATTTTGTCTCTTGGATGAAAAAGAGGTCAAGTTGTTCCTTCCTCGGTCTATTTTTAAGGATTCTTTTCTTTCATGGGTTGTTTAGGCCTCTTATATTCTATGTTATAATCTTCATTTAAACATCTGGGGGGGATTTGGGAAAGATATTTTTTATCTTACCTGAGTTTATCAGCAGGACTCTTAGTTCTTGTAGGGCTACGTTGTTTGATTTCCTACCTTTATTTCGACTCGTCTGCTTGGGTGAATGTTGTGGTTGTCCCTCCCCTGCTTTGATTCCCAGTTTTCCTATCTCGTCATGTGTCTGCTTGATCCCTCTACATTTTTATTCCTCCCTTAGAAGGAAAAGGTATCAGATGCGATCTAGTTTCTCCATTGGCACATTATCTACTCCCTGCCTTTTCCATTGCTCCAATATGTTCGAGAGATCTATTCCTTCCCTTTCCACAATGTCTCTGACATCAAGATCCTCCATGCCTAGCTCACTTGGTGTCATATTTGAGTCTTCATCTGCCTCCTGCATTGGGGTGTTGACATCTTCATTTCCTCCTTCCATAGGACTTGCGCTACCTCCATGTTCCCTCTTATTGCTTGGAATATCTATGTTCTCATGAGTTTCTTGTTCCCTAGATTCTCTATCTTTTTCCTTTTCCTTTCCTCCTTCTTCCCCTTGGTTGGCCCTGTCGCGTCCTTCTAGTCTAGTCCTGACTTCTGGATTTCTTCCTATTGGGCCTTTGCTTTGTTTCTTGTTTGCTCTATTTCTATGGTTCGGTTTAACAAACCCGTCCTCATCCTGTTGTGTTTTGGTGTTTTTCATTTATTGTTTTTTATTGAGAGGAAATTCTCTAATTAGGTGTCCATGTTCATGGAATATTCTCCATCTAAACGGGATCTACTCATAATCGATTATTTGTATCCATTCCTCATCCCTAAATTCCAGGCTTATGGCTTCTGGGAGCACCCCCGAAACATCCATATCTATGCAGATCCTTGCATAGAATGTATATCTCCCTTTTAGGGTTGCTTCCGATGTCTTAACATATTTTCCAATATTTTTCCTGATTTCTTCGAAGGTGGATGGTAGCCAAAATTCTAGCGGTAAGGAGTAAAGCCTCAACCAAACTAAGACATTTTTAAAGGTTTATTTCTCTGGGGAGAATTTTTCCTTCCACGAATGCATGTACAACCCTGTTGAGGAGTGGAAGTATGGCCCCCCCTCAAATAATTTATCCCTTTCCTCCAGGTTCATGAACACTACTATGAAGAATCATTTCGAGCCTAGGTGGAGTTCCACTTCTCCACTTGGCTTCCATTCATATTTTATTCAGTTGTGCAACATTCTTTCTATGGGCCACAAACCCATGAACTTGCAGATTAGTGCATGTGTCTTCATCTAGTCTTGATAGAGTTGCGTTTGTGGGTCTTCCAGTATAACCTTGGGTATCAATGTTTTTTTAGGTTTACATGGGTTGCGCCCATCTTCCCTACTGGGGTTCGCTGGTTCCTGCGCATCCTTCTGGGCTTCTCTAGATTCTTCCCCCATGCGATCCCTTTGTTCCTAGTTTATCTCCTGATTCTTTTCTGATCCTGATCCTGAGGTTCTTGTCAGTGGTTCTTTGAAACCAACGCCTCATGGGCCTTTCCCCTTGTCCACCACTACCTGCTTGTATGAGGGGGTTCCACTCTCATCCCCTTTAGTAACCATTATGATCGTTGTTGTGACCGCGACTATCAAACCCTAGCTTGCGATTTCTCCAGACACCTCTAGTCTCTCCAAAATCCAATATGGAGTACCACATCAACACCTTATTTGTTACCCCTTTTGTATTTTTTTTAGTCCTTTTCTCTATATATACATTTTTAGCATGGGACTTTGGGGCTTGGCACTTTTAATTAGGTGTCATATCTCTAGTTTCATCATTTCTTCATTTTTTTACATTTATGCTCTTCACCTCGATCACTTTTTGACTTTATTCGACTTTGGATTACATTATTACTCAATTTATTCATTCAAACCTAGTTAGATGTCATATGATAAGTCAAACATGAGTGGGGATAATATATTTTTTATGAATGGGATGGAGTGAAAGAGAACGGATGAAAAGTGTTAGATGAGTTTAGGATATGCGGTACTCTACTCAACTAGATTACCAGTAGTGCAATTTGTTCTAAGTCAATACAACACTTATCTAAGGACAATTATGCCCCCCCATTGTATAACGAGACAAAATAATAAAGTTATTAATATTAAGAAGTGTTATTAGATCAAACCTAATGTTTATTACTTTCATGAAAAGGTTAGAAACCATCACACCACTTCTAAGCAAGAAACCCACACATGAGAACATTGCACATCAAGTGGAATAAAGATCATGCATGAAGTCTCGTCTATGAGTGCACATAAAATTTGAGGTATAAGGCATAGGATTTGATATACCATGGTAGAGTCATCTAAAATAACTCATGGTTCATCATGTATATAATGGAAGAACTGGAAGATCAAGTCTGAATCAGTAAATATGAGCAAGAGAGCTCATCCAAGCTACATCAATGCACCCCTGAGAGGGTGGTATGGAATTGGTTTCCCTTGAGGGGGAAACACTCCCCATTGAGAGGCTTTTTGGTCTCCAAAATTTTAGAGGAAACAAATCTGGATCAATGTGCCTTATGTTTACTTCTCTATAACATGGCTCTGACTGTATCTCCTTGCTATAGATCTGAATTTAACTCTTTCTTTGGCTCGTGGCTCTATCTATGGATCTATCTCTAGTCCTTATCTCACATGTTCATGCAATGTAGAAGTATGATAATTGACTCTCATATCTAAGAAATATTTATATCTGAACTATGCAATCATCATTCATTTTCGTCTCTCTCAAACTTAGATATGGTCCATCAATTGGTAGTCAATGAATCCAATTTGAATGCTAGTCATCTTGTTTAGTGTGACCCTAGTAAGCTATGCCATCACATAACAATTTCATCAGAGGTCATTTTGTTTCTTCCTTCTACTAGGACAAATTGCATCTTGACATGGTAACAATTTTTTGTGGCCATGTCAATCAAATGACCATCTTACAATCGGATGACCATATTACATACCCCTACATGTCGGTTGTAGGAGATTTCATTGTTGTTGAATTGGTTCATCCATTGGTGAGTCATTCTTTGATTGTATTGCATTGAAATAAATTACATCCCATGTTTGATATCCTTATCTTCTCTTTATTGCTTCCACTGAATAACTACTTATTTCGTTGGTGAGGCTGACCTCTTGTGCTACTGCAACTCCTTGGAAAAATTCTACTCCTTGGGTTGGAGATGCGTGGAACTCTTCATCCTCTTTACTCTTCACTCTCCACACCCTTATCTTGGTTGTGTGGATTTTGGGGTAAATATCTATATGGATTCACCAATAGTTTTCTTCTCAATGACCACTCAACTTGCAATGGTGGAAAAACTTCTTGGTGCAACTATATGGATTTCTTAACATCCTTATTTTCTCTAGGTGCCTCTAAGTGTTTTGTTGGTTTGGGGAAGTCTTATTGCCATTCATCCTCTGAAATAAATCTAGTTTTTTGCATGTAGCTTTCTTCTCCCAACAATATGCCTCAAGATGGTTTTTCTTCCCTCAAAAGAGACATACTTGGCACAACAATAGCTGGTAGCATTATGGCCTTTATTCTTGTAGCGGTGATAAAAAAGGGATGTCTCATTTGATGCAGACTTATTTCTCTTTGTATTCTTGTTCTAACCAATATTCTTTCCAATTCCTCTAAGTTTTGGTTCAAAATAATTCTTTTCACTTTCCTCACCACTACACTTTTGAAATCTACCATAAGAAAGATGGAGTAGGAGCGTGCTTCCTTCTTCCTTCACTATTTCTCTTTCCTCTGATGCTCAAGCCAAGTTTTCCATGTCCTTCACCTTCACAAAATTGGTCTTCATGGGACTCATAGTATTTTCCACTCTGTCATCAAAACCTAAGCCTTCATACTTGACCCTTGGTGCAACTATATGTCTTATCTTATCTTACCTAGCCCTTATCCAATGTAACTCATCTGCCTTAATAGTTTCAAACCAATTCCCCTCGTATTCTTTTCAAATTCACCAACATGATATTGAGAAAATTATAATGAAGGTGATATTACCAAAGTTGTTTGATTCATGGTGCTAGCGTAAAAAATGGAAATGGAAGGTGGCTTTTCTTCCTTGGTCTCCTAGACAGCTTCTTGTAGCTTTGTCAATGCTTCTTCCTTCATTTCCAACTCTCAGTGTAACTAATCCATCATCTGAGTGTGCATGTCCTCCTTCCATATATCTATATAGATGACCTTCTCTCCCAATTGCAAAAGCTACACTTTTCTCTAGTCCCAATCTACCATGACAATTGTGAGGGACTTAAGGTGTTCATCAAATCACTTCTTTACCAATGGAATTAGATGGAGAATTCACTGACTCATTTTAATTAACTTCTATCAATGAGGTAGGAAAGGTTACGTTGCATGCAAATTCCTATGGCCGATATTTGAAATGTGAATTTGTTCATATGGTTGCTTCTAATAAAGGTTCATATCAATCTCACTTAGGTACACCAATAACTATTTATACACAAAGATGTTTCGTTCACTACTCTATCACCATGAAACAATGTTATGAAACCTCCTTTATGAGTACTCTTTCTTCATGGTAATGTAGTATCTCATTACTAATATGGATTCACATTGTTTCCTCGACATCTTTGGAGCCAAAAATGGTGGGTTATGTCGTTCTATCCATAGTCATTATTGTTCATTAAAATTCTCACCTTTCAGGAAATGTATACTCAAGGAGGAAATCACTTTCAAATGTACTCTACTACAACCTCAATGTTTTATATTAACCAACAATTGTAAGTTTTAAACCTTTAAAGTGAAACATTAATATAGATTCTTAATAAAAATAGAAAGAACAACAAGGGAACACATACAGTGCATGGATATTTACCTTGGAAACCATTAATCGGGAAAACCAAGAAACCTTAGAGCCATATCTCTATCTTCTTCATTATTCAAAATATGATATATATGTATTCTACAACATCCAAAACCCTAATCTGTTAACATGAATTAGATTACAACCCCAATCCCTTAACTAAGATTAGATTACAATGGGTCGAAAAACCACAAAATATGATAAAAAACAAACCAAAAACAACCCAAACGTTTTGGTCAGGGTATCTACCCCAAGATACCCAAACAAGGGGCCCTAGTTGTCCCCCCTGATGCATATGAAAAAAATATGGGGATACTCATACAAAGAATATAACACATTCTCAACATTCTCCCACTTGTTGCTTTCTTTGAAAATAGGGGGACTGAGTTTTACAAGATCAACAATTCAGGGAAGTGATGTCCATTGCTTCTATGCACCAAGAGAAATTCTCAATACTAACATATTTTGTCAATGAATTTGCAACATTCTTTAAAATGTCAACCTTCACCAACAACACCTTCTTGTCTTCTACCATGTCTTTTACAAAGTGGTACTGAACATCAATATGCTTCATTTTAGAATGATAAGCAAGTTTCTTTGCCATAAATATTTCACTCTAATTATAACAATGTAACATTACAACTTTCTATACAAATCCAATTCCCGAACACAATCTCTATAACCATACAAATTGTTTTACAAACCCAATACATGAACACAATCTTTGTAATCATACAACTTGTTGTACAAACCAAATACCTAGACACAATCTTTGTAACCATACAACTTCCCTACTTACATGAGTGGATTCCATAGATTCAATGTTTGTAGTTGAGAGGGAAACTACGACATGTCTCTTGCTCATCCAACTGATTACTCCTACAAATAGGTTAAACACATAACTACTTGCATATCTTCTATGATCCAGATCTCCATCCCAATATGCATCAACAATTCCATATACATCTAACACTTTGGCTAGTCCAAGTCTTCCCTCGTAACAAATTTCACAATTTGTAGTGTCATGCAAATACATGAAAAACCTCTTTAAATTTGTTCAATGCTCATTCCATGGTTTTGACATCTACTTGCTCAAAAACCCCACTACATGGGAAATGTTCGATCTAGTATAGACCATTGCATACATAAAACTACCAATATCACTAGCATAGGGAACATTGGACATGTCCTCTTCCTCTTCGTGTGTCTCATGACACTGATCTACAAATATCTTTGCACCTATAGGACTAGGGACCTTGACTGGTTTACATTCATGCATATTAAACCTTTGCGATATTGTCTCAGCATATTTCCTCTGATTCAACTAGAGTTTCATGTTTGCTTGATCTCTTTTAATTTCCATGCTCAATATAAAATTTGCGGCACTAATATCTTTCATATCAAATTTATAAGACAAATGAGTTTTGACATCCTTGATGATTTCCATGTTGTTTCCAATCAACAACATATCATCAACATACAAGACCACAAAAATAAAATGATCACCAAATATCTAGGAATACACACAGTGATCAACTTTGCTTCTTGAGAAACCAAGTCCTGATATATAAGTATCAAAATTTTGATATCACATTCTTGGAGATTGTTTTAATCCATACAAGGACTTTTTCAGCTTGCAAACCAACTCTTTCTTTCTCTTCATTGCAAAACCTTCTAGTTCTTTCATGTAGATTTCTTCTTCAATATCTCCATGGAAGAATTCTATCTTCACGTCCATCTATTCTACTTCAAGATAAAAATCAACATCAATAGACAAAATAAATCTAATAGAAGTTAATTTAGCAACAAGAGAAACAAATTCACCAAAATCAATACCCTCTACCTGGGAATATCCCTTTTCTACTAAGCGAGCTTTGTATTTCTCCACTTTACCTTCTACATTCAACTAGTTCTTAAACACCCATGTGCTACCAATGGGTTTTATTCTAGGTGTCAACTCAACTAGACCCCAAGCCTCATTCTTATCCAAGGCAACCATTTCTTCAACCATGGTCTTCCTCCAGAGTTTATTATCCTATAAATCTGCTACCTCCCTAGCAATTCTAGGATCATAGTCAGTAATAGATAAAGAAAAAATACAACAAAAATTAGGTGGATTATACCTTTATAGTTTCATTCTTTTCTAAACCAGTCTCCTCAAAACTGGAGTACGATGTTCTTCTTGTTCTGTTGAGTCGGATTCTTCATCCTTCAACTCAAACTCTATTATCTCTTGTTCTTTTTCCTTTGGTAGGAATTTTTGTTTGGGAACATATTTAACCTCTCTAAGAACAACTTCCGGACTATAAACAATCTTCTTAGTCACTTGGTTCCAAAGTTTGCAACCTTTTATATCATCTTTATAACCAATAAAGATAAAGATAAATTTTCTAGCTTTATTATCCATCTTGCTCTTATTTTCCTTCGGAACATGTACATATTCATCACAACCAAAATCTTTGAGATATTTAAGAGAGTGTTTATTACCATTTGATGCCTCATGTGGATTTTTGTCAACCAATGTTGATGAGGGTGATTGATTTACCAAGTAACATGCAATATCCACTGCCTTTGTCCATAGTTCTTGTCCTAATATGAGACCATTAAGAATTCTCCTTACCTTTTCCATCAACGTCCTATTAATTATTTCTACAACTCTATTCCATTGAGGTGTGTATGGAGTAGTCATTTAATTTTCTATTCCACGTTTATTATAGAATTCCTCAAATTCATGTCCTCAAAACTCTCCACCATTATCTGTCCTTAACACCTTTATTTTCTTCTCTATATAATTCTCTACAAGAGCCTTAATCTCTTTAAATTTATCAAAGACTTTAGATTTCTTTTGAAGGAAACAAATCTACGTGTTCCTTGAGAAATCATCTATAATGAAACATAATGCACATATTTACTTAATGATGGAACATGCATAGGTCTAAACACATCATTGTATATCAACTCTAAGATTCCCTTTTCTCTTGTAGCACCAGATGAAATTCTTACCCAATTTTGTTTACCATATATGCATTGTTCATAGAAATCAAAATATAGTGTGCAATAAAACATACCTTCAGCCATACCTTTACCATGTAATGATTGAAGGCCCTTCTCTTCAATATGTCCTAGTATTTTATGCCATAACATTGTATTTCCTCCAAACATAGTAGGGGTTATGTCTTCTTCATTTCCACCCTTAGAAACAACATAAATGCTACACACATCAACGATAATTCTTCACAACAACTTGTACAAAGTTCCATTCCAAACTCCCCTCATCAACACCATTACTCCTTGACCCATTTTATAGGTTTCCTTTCAAACAAAATATGTATACATGCATCAGTCATATTACTTATAGATATAAAGTTTCTAGCCAACTTTGGAATGTGAAAAACCCCAGGGAGTGTTCTAATCCTTCCATCCTTAAGAAACAACTTAACTCTTCCACATCATGTCAGTCTGGCTGTTGATTTATCTTGTAAGAAAACATCATCTCCATTATACTTTTCATATTCACAAAATGACTCCCTTTGAGGAGTCATATGAAAATAAGTACTCGAGTAAATCAACCATACATCATGATTTGAATGTGTGCTTGTAGAATCCAAGTACACATCTATCCTTCCTTTGAGTAGTTATTCCCTCTATGGAAGAAACATCATCATATCCCTTCCTTTTATAATAATTTTTGGATCTACAATCCTTCTTATAATTCCCAACTTTACCAGATTTCCTTAAATATTTTCTTGGATATTTAGATCTACCTTTATATTTGGATCTCCCCGTCGTAGACTTACTTTTATTTCTATCTTGGGGATGACCTATTATAGATAAGGGATTTCGTGCTTTGAATATCCATGGTTTTCCACCTCATTTCTTCTGATAGCAAGGATGCAATCACATCATCAAACATTAATGTGGTTGCATTACTCCTAATAGTTATAACCAGAGTATCCCATGAATCTAGAAAAGAACACAGTAAACTAATGCACTTATCTTTGTCATAGTTTTTAATGTTGATGGTCATCAATTTCCTTACCACAATGTTAAAGGTTTCTAGATGTTCTTTCATGGAGTCTCCTTCATCCATATTTTGGAGGTATAACTTCTTTCAAATGAAAAGTTTGTTTACAGGAACTTAGATTTATATAAGGTCCCTAAATTTTCCCATAAGTCCTTGGTTGTAGCTTTTCTCCATACATTTAATAACATTGAATTTGAAAGACACAATTAGATTGTACTATTTTCCTTCCTATCCAACTTTGACTAGTATTTTGCCAACATACTTGTAGGTGCAGAATCAAGATCCATTGCGACCCATTGTCCTTTGTCTACAAGAAGGTCCTCTATCTTGAAATTCCATAGCTCAAAGATTTGACCATTAAATTTATCAATGTTGATTCTCAAATTTCTCACCATTTTCTTTCAACATGAGAATCACCACCACAAAGCTCCCACTAAAACCAAGTTTATCACAAACCCAAGATAAACTTGTTTTGTAAAAAAGGACTTGAATCCTTAGCAACAAAGGTGTCCCCTCGAAGCCAATAATCTCTCCGATACCAAATGTAAGTTTAAAACCTTTAAAGTGAAATAATGCATACATATTCTTAATCAAAATAGAAATAACAACAATGGAACATACATATTACACAAAGATTTACCGTAGAAACCCTTAACTAGGAAAACTAAAAAACCTTAGATCCATACTTCTATCTTTTTCATTATATTAAATTCATTGTTCACAATACAATATATAGGTATTTCATGGCACACAAAACCCTAATCCATTAACCTGAATTAGATTACAACCCTAATCCCTGAATCAAGATTAGGTTACAATGGGACAAAACACCATTGGTTGAAAAATCATAAAACAGGCCAAAAAGTGGACCAAATACAACCCAAAAATTTTGGTTAAGGGCTTCACCTTCTATGACCCCGCTGACACATATGGAAAAATATGGGGATATCCATGCCAATAACATAACATATTCAAAACAATGATGATATAAAGTATCTTATATTGCTCGCTTGGAGTGCTCTTTCATGTATTTCCAAACACTAGACTAATTTTCAACTTGAATCAAATTAGATATTTGTTTTTTTAATTTCTAGCTATCTAATGTTGAAATTCATTCATATTCATGATAAATTTTCTGATCCAGGTGGATACTAGTGGCCACCCACCTGTTCCTTCAATTGAGAATGGTTACACATCTTGGTAGTTTTTCTATAGTATTTTGGATCCCAAACTTGTAGGGTTGTTTTGAGGCCATAAACGATGTTTTTGTTGTTGGTGGTGTGCTAGCACATAGAATGTACTTAAGGGACAATTATAGGATGTTTGGAATGTGTATTTCTCAAATATACCTTTCTGATGGGCTACTACGTGCCCCAAACAAAGATCGTATGCAAAATTTATTCCCCCGAGAAGTTAACATATCAACTAACCACATCGGGGCCCACAAACCTTTTGGCGTTTCATCTTATGGGGTTAGGGTTTTGGATGTTTAAGGCTTTCTCATTGATGATTTATGTTAAATGGAATTTTTTTCCTCTTTGTAATCAAGTTCTTATGAATGAGCATAGTCGACACATCTCTCTCTTCGGGGATAAGCTACCAATTCTATATAGCTTGTGTGCTTTGCATTTTACAGTGTTTTGTATTCCAAATAGTCATTAATAGAATATGATTTTAACTGTATTATTGTGTTTATTGCAATATCTCTATGTGTTTCCTTGTCATATCTCTTCCTTCATGGCATTCTCAATATAATTCAAATCAATGGTATCAGAGAAATCTTCTCTTTGTTGTTTCTTCATGTATTTCCCTAACAAGGTCAGGTTATCGAGAGTTGGGATTTGAACTGGTTTAGCTTGGGGAAGAAAATTAACATCAGCCCAAGAAACCTCCCATGGTAGAAGAAAATAGAGATGATTGAGCAGGAGATCTTATTAAATTGTTGCTCAAGGAAGCCCTCACTCGACAGAGGAATGACATGATGGATAATTTCGCCCAAATCCTTTAACGGTTGCCAACAACAACAGAAGCACCTGCAACCAATAGTCACTTTGAATTTTCAACTCCCTTTAAGGTACAAGTTAACTTTTATATTCCTTTATTTGAAGGCTATATAGATGCCGACACTTTGGAAAAATGGTTAAGTTTGCTAGAGGGTTATTTCTCTATCCAAAAATTTTCCAACACTGAAAAAATCACCTTTTCTCTCCTTAATTGCCTTCCCTATCTCAGAGATTGGTGGGAGACTTACTATGAGAAATGTGCCAGAGATGAGTCTACAATTTTTGGGCTAGGACCCACTTCGGTGGCTATTTTTGATTCCCTCAAGGAGCAATACTACCCTATTGGAAACTATAATGACCAATACATGATATGGACAAATATGTGTCAGGCGAGAGGCCAAATAGTGCCCGAGTACACCAACATATTCCATACCTTACACACAAATATGGGTATTAACGACTTCAAGTGACACTTGGTTTTGAAGTATCGTAGTGGCCTACATAGGTACATACAAAATGATATGGAGTTCATGGACATCTCTTCACTAGTATCTTCTTCATGATTGGTCGGAAAAGCCACAGTTAGTTCAATAGAGTGTCGACGTTTCGGATCCAAATCAGGATCCATCTTCAGGACAATGAGCCTGGGTTAAGATAATGAGAAGATTTGTTTTTAATACTGGAAATTGGCGTGAAAACTAAGTGTCGGCTAGGTTGTTTTGGTAAAAAATCTTTTTGATTTAATTAGGGTTTATGTTATTAGGTAAAAAAATTTCTTTATTATTTAATTAGGGTTATGTTTGATTGTTTTGAAATTATTAAATTATTATTAATTCAAACATTAATAAACTTTGAATTAATAATAATTTAATA
>ML822215.1:72537-86922 GCA_009831015.1 Picea engelmannii | reverse complement strand
TTAGATTTATCCTTATTTCAAATTCTGAATATCTAAGACTACATGCATAAGATAAACGAGATCTAAGTTGTACTTTCAAGTTTCATCTAATTGATTAGATCTAGCATAGGAAAAGTCTCCTTTTAGCATGCTTTCTTTCAAAATTTTTATAAGTTAAAGGGTAGTTCTTTTCTTAAAGCTTTCAATTCTTATTTGGCAATTGTAGTGCCTTTATATCTCTGTTTTAGAACAGCCATAAAAGACCCTAAGGAAACTAGCTTTCTAGCTTGAGTTCCATAGTTCATTTTGCCGAAATTTTGTAGAATTTAACTTAGAAAGTTTTGTGGATTTCATTCATAACCCAAGACACTTCTAAAGTGTTTTTGGGCATCTTTTATCATCCTTTGTTCGCTGTTTTATGCAGGTTGAGGAACAGATAAGAGGAAACTCTGTCCATTTTGGGCGGATTAGGAGCATCCGAGACCCCCGGGAGCACCATTTTTACTTCATAACTCTTTATAAAACATTGTAAAGGCTTGTGACCCCCCTAATGAATGGTCATAAGTACCTTCCATAAGAATTGTACAAAGATCATAATAAAATCAGTTAGCCTATAAGTTCCCGCTCTTCATTCCCCCTGGGGGGAGCGGTGTGTTCGATGGTTGTGTCAATTTTTGCTAAATTTTTAGTTTAGATCAAATTTTCCATTTTGCAAGTAGAACACTAATTGTTAGATTAGTTTCAATTCAACAATTTCAATTTGGCAAATAAACCATCCCCTCAGCGACCTCGAAAGGGGCCTGGTCAGTGTGGATTTAGTAATTAGTCTCACACTTTTATTTTTTGTCATAAAATAAACAAATTCCCCTCAACTCTCAGTGCGGTTCCTGACCCTTCCAGTTGCGAGTTCGTCTCGATCTGCTGGGAGTAAGTTCATACACGCTGTGCTGGTCAGTGGTTGATAGTTTTAATTAGGACAACCCCCAAAGTTGTTAACTTAATGTGCGGGAAACGCCTTGAAGTGACCTGAGAAGTAAGGTGGGCCCTCTCGGGACCTGGCTTCCCACCCGTTTTGGACATCCAGCACTTTGAGTGAGTTTTACTGGTGAGACCATTTGGATTTCGGTAAAGCTCTCCGCAAGTTTCCAAGCAAAGAGTTAACCTCCAAGGAGGCCCAAACCATTTCACTAATTGAACATTAATTTATCTTAATAAAACACTCGAACTACATTGCCCACGATTCTCATTAAGGCACTGGTCTCAATTTTCACACTCAACAAAGCCACAGGCTTCATTTCATAATTGGGTATATATTTAATGTAAATGAAACTTGCACCTAACAATTGTTTCTCAGTATCCTTTTGATGCAAGTTAATGTTCATTTGATTATATATATATATCGTGGTGAATGTTTGCTTCATGTTTTATTCAGTTTATGGTTGATGGTTTGAAAAAATAATAAACTCCTAGATTTCAATTTCTTGTACTTAGCTTAAAAGCCTTAGTATATTTGTTAGGGACTACCCCCCTTGGCTTCACTAGGAGTTGGCCTAGATGGAGGAGTTGAGGATTAGGTGACAGCACCTTAACTCTCACTTGCCCCCAAGGACACACCGAGTGGATTGAAGATTTCTTCCACGTCTCCCAGGTGTGTATAAGGCGGCAACAATGTCGAAGACAATTTGGTTCTACTAGGCAATTTATGCCTCCAACACAAATTTTTGTAAACGGAATTTCCGCACCCCTGCGTGGGTTAATAATGTAATAGGTTTGCATGGATAATAGTTAGGTCAAGTACCTTGGGATGTTTTCATTGGGAGAGTTCTTTTCACCGAGGATTTTTTATCCTCAGGTTGTCAATTGGGTTTTTCAGCCTGGTTGATTTCCCTTGAGTTTTTCCCTCACACTTGCAATAATTCCTCCAAAGTGGTGAATGACGTTCTAATGGTCTCATCCTCTGGTAGCTATTGTTTAGGAATGATGTAAATGACCATGAAAGACATCATAGAAAGTTTCTCTGAATTTTGTCGAGTCTAGATAGGTTTTTTTAAATTTAATTAATTTTCCTAAGGTTGGGATTTTAATTATTTAATTAATTAATTGTTTTTGAGCAATTATTGTAAAAACTAGGTCTTTGGGCTTTTGATAGGGGTATTTGTGCTCAAATAAAATGGTAAGGCACCCCCTACACCCTTGGACCAAGTTTCAGCTCAGTTGGACAAGTTTTGCCAGTCATTTGTTCACTCGGAGTCAGAGTCAGTTAAAACAACAATTTTTATTGTTAAGTCAAAAATGTAATTTTTGTAAAAAAGAGTTAATGAGTTGATGTAAAGATGGAAAAGGGCAAGAAAGCACATCCCTAACCTACCCAACCCACCTTAAACCATTATACACCCCCTTCACTTGCCCATTCCCTCATTTTCTCACGCCCCCTAGGGGGATTTGCACCCCCCTCCACACAAAACCTTTGAAAACCTCTTTTATTTGATGTGTGGGCCCCTCCCATAGGTGGTGCGCCCTTCCTAGCCTACCACCTCATCCCCACACTCCACTCTCTCACTCCACCTCATCTATCCATGCCCCAAACCCTAGATTTGTGCCCCTCTTCTAGAGACTCCCTCACTTGCTTGGATTTACAACACTTGGCATCCATCCAAGTGCCTTCACTTTGCCTTTTGAGGTATAAATAGAACCCTCTTCCTCTCATTTCATGACCATGCTTTGAGCTAGTGTTACTATACTGGAATTTCGCCCCACTCTCTTGCTCTTGCCATCTTGCCATTGCACTCATATGCTTTTGAGAGTCTTGGAGCAACTTGTTGCTGCAACACTCTCACTTTGGATTAATAAAACTTTGAAAGATTTTTGAATCACCAAGAGTATTCTGGTTGCATTCTTCACATGAGGTGATATTGTGGTATTTGAGTTCATTTGAGTTGTGTTGAATAGATCTTGAATGAAGTAGTTTATTTGGGTAGATTAACAAAGAGTAGTCTTGTTGATTTATTTGTGTTGGGTAGTTAGTTTTTAGAAGTATTTCAAGTAGTTAGCTTATCCATACACATTATCTATTCTATGCTTCACTATTTGTCTTGAGTTTTGCAGGTTCACTTCAAGGGATTGTTGGAAAAACCTCAAGGAGTTTTCCCTCAAGCTCTTCATAAACTCCTAGTTTGTTTAGTCTTATATTTCTGTTTCATTTCATCATATATTTCAGTTAGCTAACCATCTTAGATAGGTCAAATAATTCTACATTTCATTTGGAGATTTTATGTGAAAAATTTCTGTGTAAAAAACATAAATTTTTCTTGACTTTGTTGTGTTGTGCAACATTTCCAGCAAGCATTTGCTTGCTGGTTTTTGCAGGTTCTTACCAAAAACAAGGGGATATGCTGCTCAAATCCACCCATACAACACCTCAAAGGCTTCCTCAATAGTTGGGTAACATTCTCTCTTCTATTTCCCTTCTATTCTAGCATTGTAGCAAGCCCCTGGGAAGTTCCCTTGAGGCTTGCATTCTCTTGTATCTTTTTGCATTTGGGTATTTCATTTTCAGCAAGTTTTAGTTGCCTACACCTTGAGAGAGTGATTGGCTAGGCCAACCCCCCAAAATCGTTGGGCTAGATTTTAGATTTTCTTTAAGCATTTTTATTTCTTGCTCCACTTGTCCACAAGACAAGGTTGTGTGGCTAGCATAATAATAATCGTTTAAGTCTTTCTTTTACAACTCTCTTTGGCACAATATTGGTAGGCTTGACCTCCACCTTGTGCCATTGTGAGTGGTTTGTTATTTTCAAGTTTTGTTTAAAATTTAATTGCCTATATCTTGGGAGAGTAACCCCAATATCATATGGCTAGATTAGTGATGTGATGATCATGTGCTAATGGTTAAATAATTTGCAATCTTTTTATGCTTTGGTGATACATGCACTAAGTCGTAGCTTAAGCCTTTGAAGCACATATCTTTACTTGCTTTAAGTTTCTTATATCTCATGCATAATACACACATGGTCAAATAGTATGTCTTAAAACAATTCTTTTACTTTGTGCAAGCCTCTTGTGTTTTCAAGTTCTCATCTCATTTGACAAGTAAATGGTGTATGGTTGATTCTATTTTCAACAATTACTTAAGTCTTTAGCTTGCTTTCTTCATGGAATAGCTTATGTGTTTAAATGGTTTAAATCTCAAGTGTTGTTCCTTTTGGCAAGCTGTTCTTGCTCTCTTCATGGCACATCTTTTCATATACTTAACACATGTTATGGGTTGTCAAATGATGATGTGAATGTCTCTTTATTTTTCAGCTTCTATTTACAAGTTCATATGTGTTTACATGCTGCAATTTCATAAGTTATAACACATTCACAACAGTCACTTTAAGTTTCGGTTTTGGGCTTAAATCATACTTTTTGGGCACCTAAAAGTCATCTAAAACACTCACAACACATCTTAAGACTTACCCATAAGTCATAATAACATTTTAGACCAACTAGGACAACCTAATTCCAGCATCTTTACCATCTAAAACGGGTTTGAGGAAAACAACGGAGGGTAGTGGCAGGGGACTGTCTCGTGGCGCACCAGGTGTGTGTCCTCTCCGGGAAGTACTCTTACTGCAGGGTTGACCATGAAAGCTAGGGTGGGCCTCGTTGCCTTACTATCTTGAGCATCCGACAACCATTTGGCAATAGGAGGAGGAGTTTTAAGGTTCAAACACTTAGTTAGGGGGAGGGCAAATAAAATTTATCTAATCTTTAAACAACTCCTAACCACTTAGTCTCCTAGACAATCTTTATTTTGGCATATTTGTTGATGGTTGTTTAGAAGTCTATCTTACAAGTACATTTACTTTTATCAATCTTTTATGCAATCTTGTGATTTGAAATATCTAAGTGTTATATCTCTTGAGCATTGATTTTCCAAGTGTTTATATCTTTCAATTCATGCTCTTTGTGGTGTGATTCAAAAAGAAGTTGCGCATCCCATTTGGGGAGGCATCATCTTGTTGAGTTTTGAGTGCTTTAGTGATTGCCATTGAAAAACAATCCAATAGAGTAAGTGCTATTGGGGCATGCTTGGCCTTATGTGATTGATCTTAACGTTGAATATCTCTTAATTCTCACTTTGGCCCTTTTTAATCTTGTCTATTTGTATCTTGTGTATCTCTTGTATAATTGTTGTAACATTTCTTATTTATTATTGTAAGTACTTGTATCTTCTTGTTGTGGAATAGTTGCAATCTTATACTTGTAATATTTTGTAATTCAACACCCTCAAACATAGTTGACCCCTTGCCCAACCTTTAGGCACTAGTCTTAGTTGACTCAGGGAAGGGTTTGCTTGTCATTGAAAATTTTGCACTTTGCATTTGTTGCCTTAGCATCATAGGTTAGTTTTCCCCTTAACCTTTAACAAATTAAAACCAACTCCTAGAACTTCAAAGTTAAATCACATCTAGTAACTAGGGTCTACCCCCCTTGGCTTCCCTAGGAGTAAGCCTAGAAGGAAGAGGTTCCAGTCAAGGTGACAGTGTGGACTGTGAACCTAGGCATTATGCCTCCAAGGACACACTAAGTGAGCTGGACTTTGCTCATGTTTGCAAGTGTGTATTAGGACGACAACATGTGCCTTTGTAGAGGGTGTGTAGTACCTTCGTCCACATTGCACTTTTTCCAAGCCCATAAATTGCCTTTTATCTTTTTTTTTTTTATTTTCTTTCAATATAGCATAAGGAGAGGTTGAAGGTCACTGCCCTGCTGTGGTGACCATGTGATGGCAATGTCACCCACAAACACCTAATGGAAATGAGAAGGCTGGCTCGTGATGAGACCCCCTTTCTCCCAGCCATGCAACTGAGAGCCATTACCCTGGTTTGGTGACCAGATGATGGTAATGTCATACCGTTAGATATTCATGGACGTGATAGGTCGGCTCGTGATGAGACCTCCTATCCTTCAACTAACCTTGTAAGCATTCTTTATTATATTGTGGGTCCCCTTTACTCAAAGATAAGCATTTCATTGCTTTCTTGGGTGATCCCTGGGTGAAGCATATAGATGGTTTATATAAGGCTTTTATCTTTTACCCAACATCAACCACTCCGGGCCTTCAACCCCTTCTTCCCATAGAATGAGGGACAATCCCTTCTTGGGTCAATACACCCTAAAATCCCAAGAGATAAGGAAATGGAGGGGAATAATGATGGAAAGTGGTAAGTATGGTTAGGAACGGTACGATGGCTCATTAAGGGAGTTTTTAGTAGCAAACCCATTCCCAAGAAAGACCACTTACTAGAGCACAATGTCAACCACCAAGGTGAAGTAGGGAAAAAGGCATAATGTCCAAGCATATATCATGAAATCTAGAGCAATCTAAGATACAACATAATCAAATGGCTTGAATATTGAAATGATGCTCACCATAATATTGACTTGTACCTCATGGAGCAAGGCCCACTGCTTTTCGGAAGCTAGTTGATGTGGTGGATGCCATCTACAAAAACTGTGACCATCTGTGGTGGTGAGTGGGTTTTCCATCTGTGCAAAGGGTACTGCTGGTCATGTAGTCTCTCGACACTCCATATCTACAACCTGAGGGCCTCGAGACATAATCTCCTTAGTTATCCACAAAATGGGGATAACAAGTTCCAAATGGATTTACAAGACAAAACACTCGGCAGATGGTAGTATCGAGAAATACAAGGCAAGGTTCGTGGCTCGTGGATTCTCCCAGAAAGAAGGAATAGATTATGAGGAGACATTTTCTCTTGTGGCAAGGTACACTTCAATTAGAGTTATACTTGCGATAACTGTAGTGATGAAATGGAAGGTACATCAGATGGATGTGAAGATTGCCTTTCTGAATGGTGTAGTCGAAGAAGTGTATGTGGAGAAGCCACAAGGATTCGAGACACATGACAAAGAAACTCGTGTGTGCAGAGTAAAGAAAGCCTTGTATGGATTGAAACAAGCACCTGGGGCATAGTATGGTAGAATTGATAGTTTTTTGACGAGCTTGGGCTTTACTAAGAGTAAAGTAGATCCTAACCTTTACTACAAAGTTGAGGATAGTGGACCAGTGATATTATTGTTATATGTGGATGAACTGTTTCTAACAAGGGGCGAGAAGCTCATCACTAAGTGCAAGAGAAAGCTTGCATCTGAGTTCAAGGTGAAAGACCTGGGTATGATGCATTACATTTTGGGTCTAGAGGTGTGGCAGAGACCGGATGAGATTTTCTCGTGCCAAGGAAAATATACAGTAGAAATCCTGAAGAGATTTGATATGATGGATTGTAAATCCATGCCCACACCAATACTGATGAGCCTGAAGTTATTGAGTGATACTTCTTCAGAGATAGTGGATGTCACCATGTATAGGTAGATGATTGGTTCGTTGATGTATTTGACGAACACTAGACCAGATATATGCTTTGCGGTGAACACTTTGAGTCAGTATATGGTTGAACCCAGACGTGTTCACTTGGTTACGACAAAGCATGTGTTGAGGTACCCGAAAGGTACAATTGACTATGGACTCAGATATGTTTCAGATCGCGAGATAAGCTGACGAGCCTGAAGTTATTGAGTGATACTTCTTCAGAGATAGTGGATGTCACCATGTACAGGTAGATGATTGGTTCGTTGATGTATTTGACGAACACTAGATCAGATATATGCTTTGTGGTGAACACTTTGAGTCAGTATATGGTTGAACCCAGACGTGTTCACTTGGTTGCGCAAAGCATGTGTTGAGGTAATTGAAAGGTACAATTGACTATGGACTCAAATATGTTTCAGATCGCGATATAAGCTTGCAAGGCTATACTGATTCAGATTGGGTAGGTAATGTCGAAGACGGAAAGAGTACATCTGGATGTTGCTTCAGTTTGGGATCAACTATGATCTCATGGTTCAATAGGAAGCAGACTAGTGTGGCACTCAGTACGACTGAGGCAGAGTATATAACAACGTGTTCAGCTAGCAGCGAAGCAGTGTGGCTTCAGAAGCTGCTTGTAGGATTATATCTGGTGCGACAACCAAAGTTGTGTGAAGTTGTCAAAGAACCCGGTGTTTCATGACAAGTCCAAGCATATCGAGACCAGGTACCATTATATCAGAGATATGGTACAGAAGGGAGTAGTGAAGCTCCAGTATGTCGCTGCAGATGAGTAGATAGCAGATATGTTGACCAAGCCTCTGTCAAGTAGTGAAGTTTGGTATGGTCCAGAAGGACATCCCTCGTAAGATGGAGTGATGAGTCACATATGCGATTCTTGGGGTAGTAGCTTGCAGAGTGTGGCAGCAACAGGTGGTCATTAACAAGCACGTTACTGACTGTGGCATCGGTCAGTATGACCTCACACAAGGTCAGTAGACGCGAATCCTTCGGGGAGGGCGAGTTTCCCAGCTTTTCAAGCTGAAGGGCCAACTTGTGTGGTTGGAGGTGTTTCCTAGCCTTGGGCTAGATGGGTAGTGTGTCCGCACTACATCGCCTAGCCCTCGTGGTTAGATGCCCAATCACTGTGGGTTGGATGCATGGTGTGCCAACCAGAAGGGCTAGTTCTACATGAGTGGTCGTTGATCCAGAATCCCTGTTAGTGAGCTAGATGACCCTATGTACATGAGTGGTTGTTGATCGAGACTCTCTGTTAGTGAGGTGGATGACCCTATGTACATGAGTGATCGTTGATCCAGACTCCATGTGAGTGAGCTGGATGATCCTATGTGAAAACTAGATCCCAAATTCTGTGTGAGCTAGCAAGTTGCAGTTGCCCAGACTCCGTTTGGATTGGGTAGTAGCAAAGTTCTGTGTTAACTGGCTCAATTGCCTATTCCAGATTCCGTGTGAGCTGGATGGTTGCCTAGCTCTGTGTGAGCTAGATGAAAGTTCTGTAATGACATAAGGTCTGAGAGAACGATGAGGCTGTGCCCACTAGAGAGATGTTACATGTGTTGATGAAGCCCCAGATGCATGACCGTGACATGACCATCATATAGTCTGTGTGTGTGACTATGACAGAGCCTGTGTGGCTATGATGGTGATACTTGTGACATGATCTGTTAGATCATGAGATAGCCTGTGTGGCTATGGTGATGCTACCTATAGACTGGTCTGCAAGACCATGTGAGTCTTTCCCATGCCATGTGAGATGGATGGATGTGTTTGAGACCATTACATAAAGAACATCTCAGTTAATACCTCCCTAGCTAAGAGGGAGTGTTGATGTTTTGGTAGCTACAGGAGGTATTAGTCTCCAAGTGTAACCTTTGTACTTAGAATAAAATATTCCGGAAGTAAGAGAACCCTTAAACACATTTGTGAAATCCCTAGAAGAGAAGTCGGCCCAAGGAGAATATTATTAAAGTATTTAAAGGCTCCAGAAAGAGAAGTCGGCCCTAGTCACTTGGACAGGCTAGTATAAATAGGGTGGCGCCTAGCTCATTTGGACACACTCTCTCTCAATCAGAGACAATGCACAAGTCTAAGGAGGTGCAACAACAATAGCTAGGGCGCAAGTCTAAGGAGCAGCAATGGTAGCTAGGGTGCATGTCTTTCTGGTATCTTCTTCTTGTGCGCTTCTCTTGGTAAAGGTACGCTTTATTGGTACTGTGTTGCTGCTGCAGCAGTTGTGTTGTTGGTTATGATTTATATGTTGGTTCTAGTGTGGACTTGCTGGAATCATTGTATCTAAAGGTTACTGTGCTCGAGGGTGTCATAGTGAATGCCTATGGTTGGGTGACAATGATGTGACATTGTCTGTGGTTAAACGAGCATAAGAAAATTTTAACAACTTCACTGTTGTTTAAGTTCATGTCTATCATTGCAAAACTATTTGTGATATAAACTTAACAACAAACCACAACACAAGCTCAAATAAGCTACAGGTCCGAATTGTTTGACAAAACCCCTCAACCAGTAAGGCATAAAACCAAAAGATTCCACACACTTTCCCTTAGGAATCTTACACAAAATTTCAATAATTTTTTGGAATCATGGTTTGAAATCTTTAAAATATAATTTTTTCATTAAAATTTAAATATTTTATGTATTTTTTAGTAAACGAAACCATTGAAATTAGATCGGTCCGAGTCAATCCGAGTCCAAGTATCTAGATGCATCATGATGATCATCTCATGAGATACATTTATTTTTATTTTGATGTTATTTCGTATTATCCTATTAGGAATTATGACTCAAGACATTTATCATATTTCAATATCAATGTTAGATGGACCACTTGGCATCTTATACATCTTATATTGCAGTTTTATTTTCATATTTATGTGACAATGTGTTTATTTGATGTTGCTTTAGAAGTTTAAAAAATTGAAAAAAATGATTATTTTTGGATTTATTAAATTTTCTCATTAATTTCCATTATTTTCCCCGATATTGTCGATAATTTTAATTTTGGACTCCCGGCGATAAATTCCCGATAACGATAAGTGCAACATTACATAGGATAACAATAGACAATTGAAGCATTGGGGTGTGTCATCCCCCATTCCTAGGGATAACTAAGGAGATGATCTCTCGAGGCCCTCAAGCTGCAGACATGGAGTACCGAGAGATGGATTGACTGATAGTATCCACTTACACAGATGGAGCCCCACCTCACCACCATACTTTTCTCCGTTTGTCATGATGGCATTCACCACACCAGCTTGCTTCCGGAATACAGTGGATCTTGCTCCATGAGGTAACAAGTCAGGTATCATGGTAAGTGTCACTTTAATACTTGGGACTGTTGATATTATGGTAGCTGCAGGAGGTATTTACCTCCACGTGTAAACCTGGCGAGAATAGAATACTTCGGGAAGCAAGAAGAAACCCTAATGAGTTGGCTAATAACCCTAGAAGACATGTCGACTCAAGAAGATAACTTGTATTAAGGTTATTAGCCTCCAAGAGAAGAAGTCGGCCAGAAAAAATAATATATACTAAACAGACAGATAACCAGAATGAGAAGTCGGCCCAGGCAGTTAGCCAAAATTACTATAAATACAGGAGGCCAGTCTTCATTCTGGCAGGCAGTCTTAGAATTGCAGAACAACACTTGTATGCACTGCAGTGCCCAGTTTTGTGCGCAGGTTTGGAGGAGAGTTGCCATTGCAGCTGCTGCAGCTAGCATATTACGTTTGGTTTGGACTATCTCTTGGTTAGGGTTTGGACTATCTGATCATCTCTTGTTGGTACGCTATCCTTGGGGAAAGGAGTGCTACCCTTTGTTTGGCTATCTAGCCTAGGGTTTGCTTCCAGAGTGATTCTCTGTTAAGGTTAAGGTGTTTGGAGGGTGGCTTCGGCCTATGGTTGGGTGACAATAGCGATATTGTCAATGGTAAAACGAGCACATCCATTATATTCTAACAGGTTATGGGTCCACACCTCCTTCATTCAGTCTAACCGCTGGAAGGAAACATAGCCGTAAGGATATTGAGCTCGTTGAAGAACTGCCGCTAGGGTTTCTAGCAGGAGCAGTCACCATAGCACTGCCGCTAGGGTTACTAGCAGGTGCAGTTGCAGAAAATCTAATCCTCTCGTTGAGGCACCTTAAGTGAAGGGATTGACCTAATTTCCGGATAGATCAGTGCGCCCTAGCCTAATGCATCTCCTGGTACTCTCAGTAAGCCAAGACGTCAAGTTTGAGTTTTTGGTCAAATCTAGGGTTGACCAAGTAAAAGAAGCCATGACCTACTCTATGAAGTCAGAAAACAAGTTAGACGGAGCTTCTAACTTCAAAGCGTGGAAGACAAGGATTGACCTCATCCTTGCCAAGAATAAAGTGTTGGATATCGTGAAAAGAAAGATCATGGAACCAGAGTTTGAAGAAGGAAAAGAGAAGGAACTGCAGAACGTTGCAGTATGGAGAAGTTCAAAGACGGTGACATCGATGCCATGAGTATCATAGTGGACTCTATAAAAGACCACTTGATACCCTACATCTCCCATCTTGACGCATCGAAGAAGATGTACGATGCCCTAACAAACCTCTTCTCAGTCAAAAACATTGGACAAGTTACAAGTAATGAGTCTAAAGAATGAGTTCCGTGACATGAAGATGAATGATGATGATAGCATAACAACATACTTTGTGAGTATCTCCCAGTTAAGAGATCAACTACAAGCTATTGAAGAGATCATTTCAGAGAAGGAATTGGTAAACATAGTACTTAATGGTCTTCCCAAGACATGGGATGCATTTGCCGCAAGCATGAACATAAGGAAGGAGTATCCTACATTTGAAGAACTTTGGACTTGCTGTGCTCAAGAAGAATCCAAGATCAGTGCAAAAGAGAAACCCCAAAAGAAGTACGATGATCAAGCCTTCACAACAAGATTCAAGAATTTCAGGAACAAAAGGAAGTTTGGTTCAAGGAGGAAGCCAAATCAAGAGAAAGATATTTCAGAAGTACAATGCTTCAACTGTCGAAAGTATGGTCACTACAAGAATCATTGTCCCGAGCTAAAGAAAAGGAAGGGGACACACGAAGCATCAGTTGCCGAAGAAAAGGAACCTATAAAGAAGACCAAGCAGGATGAAAGAGACTTCTTCTTCTGAAGGTAACAATACTCTTCTTAGTTCCTGTACATATCTTGTTTGTATAATCTCTATACATATCTTGTATATCTATCTCTTAGAAGATAATGTGTTCCAAGAAGAACTACACCTATGGTAGAACAACAAGATAAGGATTGCTATCATTGTACAAGTCAGATAATACACATGAAAGGATGAAATACATCATGTGGAAGCTATTACAAGAGACTTAGAAGAAGCAAGACAGAACAAGTCAGGAACGAAGAGGAAATTGAAGAAAGACCTCTAACACTGTGTAGAAGAGAATAGGGATGCTGACGGAAGCGTGGACTCTCCTAGATGGAGGGAGCCGATTATATATCACCAAAAAGAAGAGCATGCATTCATACATGAAGCAAGGATTAGGAGGCAGCTAATCCTATGATTCATTGAAGATGATGAAGTATATATCCATGGTAGCAGCCATGAAAATCAGTACGTGTTCGATTCGACCTTAGAAGAAGTCTTCTTCGAAGAGCAGCCTTAAAGTATCCCTGGTTGTCCATCCACATCCGTGATCCTATGTTGAAAGAAAGAGATGGAATCTTTAGGGCATGGAATCTACTCCATGGACCCAAGAGCTAAAGAAAAACACGAGGAAGAAACATGAATATTCCAAGAAAGAGAAGCCAGAACAACCAGTCATTGTATCAAGAATCACAAGACTACTAGCCTGATATGAACTCACTAAAAGCAATAAAGTAGAGGAACTGAAAATCGTGATGAAGAACTGTGTATGGAAGACTTATGAAAGCATTGCGAGATCTAGAACTAGAGGTTCTCCTTGATGGAGGGAGAAGACTATGATGATTACTTGTTCCAGTAAACCAGGCATATCTCTACATGGGTCATTATATCATCCGCGACATCCATGAGTTGGAGTTCTACATCAGATAAATGCAAAGACTGTTCTCCAGAACAATTGAACAAAGAGCGTATAAAGAGCAACCTCAAGACTTTGAAGCATACCAGAAAGAGACCCTTGTATGCAGATGAAAAAAGATAACTTGGTGGAGAACCTCCAGTAAACAGCAGAAGCGTGGTGAAGATTTTCTATAACAGAGATATTGTATCAAGATGATTACTCTGTAGATCAGATCTCATGATGACAGAAGAAGTGCCACATGGATATGTTCCAGTGTTCCAACAATGATATACTTTATTGATCAGAGCTACATGAAGCCTTCAGAGAAAACCAGTGTTCCAGACCAAAGTACATTTGAAATCAAGCATTACATTATCCGTGATGAAGTCCAGAAAGGAGAAAGAGGTTCTCCAATACATATCCCCACAGATGAGCAGATAAGCAGACACTTTGGTAAAGCTTTTGTCCAAGATGAAAGAATTTGTGTACTCAAGCTGGAGCTCGTGGAAATGACTTCCTTATTGAAAAAGGAAGAGATGACTCCCAGGTTGGGAGGTGTTATCGCACGGTTTGTAGGAAAGGTCTAGAGAGCTTGAGTCAGGGCTTGAAACCGGCGTAACAGGAGCTTCCCCACCCACTGTCACCTCGATGGGGGGCTCTTTCTATTTAGGAGGGCTAGTCCAAGGGAGACGTCCCTAAAGTAATCTAGGTTTAAGAAGGGCTAGGGATAATGGATCAAGACAATAGGTTCCCTTCCATAGATTACAGCCAAGTATGAGATAGTCAAGAAAGGTCTTCCACTGATGATGCACCTGTTTGCGAGACAAGACAAGAAAACTAGAACACGTGCTTGCAGTGGGTTAGTACTTCATGAAATCAATGACTATCCTTCAATACATATATGAGCAAATAATTAATGTTATTATTGACGAAGTCAATGATGGCTAAAAATGTCAAATGATT